>ML257258.1:0-74021 GCA_005239495.1 Nicotiana undulata | reverse complement strand
TTTCATTATGTACTGGACCTTAGTGAGTATGTATTCTACCTCTCGTCACTACTCTTTACGAGTTTAGACGGGATACTCACTGGGTACATATTTGTTTATATGTACTCATGCTGCACTTTTTTTTTTTCTGCACTTGACTGTGCAGGTATTGAGGCTGGTTCGTCTGTTCGTCCATCAACTGATAGGTACTGATCGCGGCGTCACTCCATACGGTGAGCTGTCTTCTTGGCGTTTCCTGACAGCACCTCTGGAGCCTACTAGTTTTATTTTGCTCAGTCTTTTGTTCCAGACTGCGGCTTGTATATTTTTGTATATGTATATTTCAGTTGTTGTATCTATGTAGCCGCCCGTCGACACTGTGATACTAGTCCTGACACACACTTGTTGTAGTTATCGGGGTTGTATATGTACTGGGCCTAGCTGTGGTTCAGCTTGTTTCTACGGCCTTACCCCATCTTGTTATTGTATTCCGCATTTTTATTGCTATTGTTGTTCGTTGGCTTGCCTAACCTCGCCGTTAGGCGCCATCACGACCTGGGCCGGTTTTGGGTCGTGACACTCACTCTACTTATTCCAACCACATTTAGTATCAACTGCTTAATAACTAGTACTAAGATAAATCGCATATTTTTAGAATCACTTAATCAAATATAATTGTATTTACCATTTTCAAAGTAAACAATATTTATCCCAAGTGGCGACTCTGAATAATAAATAATCCTATTTCGATTAATGTCACTTTAATTGTAAAAACTCCTTATCCCCTCCGAAAAAAAGAGGTGTGACAACATGAGTCTATTAACGGTCGTGCGATTATGTGAGTGTCCAAAATTTGATTTTAACAAGTGGCAAGAAAGAAATGTAGTTCAAAAGCACTTGACATGCCTTTTCAGAAAACTACAAAATTTGGTATTTTCATGGAGAAATATCAAACGTATTTGCGTCAGAGACTTTTGAAAACACAAATGTCATTAGATATTTTGCAGCGCCAAAATGTAAGGGAAATCATGATTGTTTATGATTTTGGGTTTGCTAGGCACATTGTAAATGAACCTTGTGTGTGTTGTGAGTCTTTAAATAGAGAAGAAATATTAGATGAAGGGTATAACGAGGGGCAAAATTTGCAGTGTTTTATGAGTTATGAAGCATACCATCAAGCGACTTCATTGTATTGGTGGTTTGAACTTGGGTTCATATAGTTCTAGCACATTATCTCTACAGTTGCAACAAGATGTTGAAATTATAAAGTCACAAATACAAGCATTGTAAGATATCTTTTTTCCTACTCCTCCGCAAATATAATAATTGACTATCTTTAGTTATCTTAATCTGTAGTTTATCTCATTTGGGTTATTATCTTATGTCTATATGACAATATTTCTTTGTATTTTTGCAATTTGGTCATGAAGAATAAGCTGTTCGGAAGTTAAATAATGTTGTGTGGTATGGGTAATAATATTTGTTGTTCTTTTCTGCAATTTTCTGATTGTGCTTCAACTGTTCAACATGAACTCTTCAGTGACATTGTATCCTTGTGCTCTCCCTTTGTATCTCGTAGCAAATTAATAATTACCTTATATCTTTCATTTATTCATTAGGTATTTATGCATCTACCACCTAGGGTTATTAGCACATGTACATAAAGCAATACATTGACATGTGTTGTTTATTTGCTAGGGTGATGATGTGGTAAGCTATAAGACATGCTATTACAGTGATGCTCACCACGAACCATTGAAAGCTAAACAAAATTTCCTAAAGAGAGATTACATTAAAATATTCCTTTAGGTATTTTCTCTACTTTTGGGCTCCTTGCATATTGTCACGTTTCTTTTGAAAATGGTAGTGAATTATGTTGGATGTTAAGAAAGGTGTGAATGCGAGATGGAAAATTAGGGGAAATGAAATTTTGAATTGGATCCCTTTAAAGAAACTTTGTCCTTCAATGGATAGGTATAGAGAAACACTTCTTCTAGCTTTTAAAGACTTGAGAAGAGAGCAAGCTTCGTGGCTGATTGATTGATAAATCTTTTGGACCAAATTTATTTTTCTCTTTCCTGATTTTTTGCACAGAATTTCAATTTATAAAGAAATTCACGGCATTAATTTTCCCAATGGTCAGTTCACGACCAAACAAAAACATAACAAAAATTAAATATATTTCTGCTAACAGACACTGGCTCATTTTCAAGAGGCACCATTGAACCTTTTCAACTTGAACTAGTTGGCTATAAATTTAGAGGTCTTGCCTCATTTTTCAACACCGAAAATCTGAAACATTCTCGCCCCTCTCTCTTCTACAAATTGTATAGTTTCTAAAGCAAAAAGTTAAATCTTTCAGTGTGATTTACTGCTGTTTGTTGAGTTCGACGAAGTTCTGTAATTTTCATTGTCGGTATTATAGAATAGTTGTTCAGTTCTATACTGGGTGGAATTAATCCAACAGCCTTGGGCATCAGTGGAAGAATTAAATTCCTTAAGGAAACATAATTTTCTGTTGGGCACGGAACACTTTAATTCTCCTACTTCTGTTTCTTTTTTAATTTTGGAGAATTTTATTTTCGAACAGTCTTTTAACAAATTACACCTAAATTAGTTGAAGTCTTGATTCAACCAGCTTTGGATGAAAGCATACTAGAGTAGAATTGGTTTTTCTAAACCTTGGTTGTCTTGTAGGATTAAGAAAAGAAAAGAATATGCATCCAAGGGTGTGATCTAGCCGTTTATGAAATGGGTAAAACTCATGGGAGATTAATTACAGTTCAAATTTTAGTTCAAACAAAAAAGAAATTGCTAGGTGATTTTGTGGTTCACTATTATTAAAAGAATAGGACTAAGAAAAGTAAGTTTTATTTTGCAGAAAAATGTATAATTGCAAAAAGAATAGTTATCCTCTGTAGTGAGTAAGTGATAACTGTTTATTGAATCAAACTCTGAAGTGTGAAAAACAAGGAAATTAAATTGGTGATATGTTGTTGACATGTTTATGAGTACATACATGCCCAGAATTCGAAGAGAAGAGACATGTCAGCAAAGATTATAGGACATTCTCTGAGCAAAGTAAATGTATTTCTAGAGTTCATCCTTATAAGTTGTTGCAGGAGACCCTATAGGAGGGTTGGTTGAAGTCTTGATTGGGTAGGAGGGTTCCATTGCTATACCACATAATCCTTCTTTTGCATCAATTTCGCGTTGCATTCTAATGTATCCTTTTTCTCCCCATTCAGCTCCCCAAGAGTTCTTCACAGTCCAGTATTTGGTTCCATCAACAGTTGTACCATAGCCCACAACTGCCACTCCATGATCTAGCTCTGTCCCACAATCTCCCATGTACACACCCTGTAAACCAAAAACACTATCTATCACTCATACCTAAGCTTAAAATACATTGATAAGTAATGCTGATATACTTTACCTCAGAGTAGAACTGGAAATCAGAGCCTGAAGCGTCTATTGCTACAGCAATAGGCTGGTTTGCAGCTGCTTTAAGCAAGGCATCCTCATTATTAGGGGGAACATCCTCATGTCCGTCGATTGTTACAGCAGGAGAATTCTCCTGCCAATTCAATAATATTATTTCGATAAAGGCCAATTCAATGATATTTCTAATTATCCTAGTATTACCTTTTGGATGTTACACTTTCCATCTGCAGCTCTGTAAGGATAGTTATCCTCTGTAGTGATGCCTCCCTTTTTCTTGATGAAGTCAAATGCCAAGTCCATCAATCCTCCATTGCATCCTTGGTTTTGTCTAGTGTCACAATCAACAAGCTCTTGCTCTGATAGAGAAATTAATTTATTCGTTTTGATTTGGTTTATTCCCTCCACTGCTACCACTGTTGAAAATGCCCAGCAACTTCCTACAATGTGTACAAGAGTTTCCATGAACAATTATATCAAAAAATACTTTATCTTTATCTCATACTTTCAACTATAGCAGCATGACATGAATCCTAGTAGAGACCAAAAACATTAGCTGATTTCTCCACATATGTTAACCATTGATGGACAGAGCTACTCAGAATCTGTGCTAGTGGAAGATAGCATGGTGGATTAGTCAAGATGCGCCCCAAGCTACAATTTCTTTTGTAAAAAAAATAGTGGTAACATGTCATATTAATTCTTACCACACTGGCCTTGGTCTTTGACAGGAGTTACGGCGCCTTTCTTCCTCCAATCAACAGAGGGAGGGACGTTGTTCACATTAGCATACATGAAACTTCCATTCCCACTAGGAGTTCCTTGGAGTGCCCTGTAATGCTTAACCTTGGAACCAGCATAATGACTTCTGAATTCATGGTTAGTCATGTCTGCAAACTTGTTAATTTTCAACTTATAAGGCTTGTCCTTCTTGTTGAAGTCATTAACATAGTGAACATTGGCCTTGAACACATTGAACCTCTTGTGCTTCTCATCAAGGCTCCTTGACAGTGTGTGATGGCTTCTCCACCTCTCGTACAACTCCCACAAACTTTCCTCCGTCTCCAACTCCTTCTCTTGGAAATCGAAAGCCTCCCCGATCCTAAGAACCAGAGCTAAAGAGAAAAGAACAAGAAAGAACTTCTTCATTTCCATAATTTACAACTTTGACACAAGATGAGAATTTGGAGAGTATGAAGTAGCCTTTTATAGAAGAGTGTCGAAAGAGATAGATGTGAAGTTGTAAGAATAGTACAAGTGATAATAAATGATACAAGTGATGGATTCCTTATGGGCATAAAACAACACTCATCAATAATGCAGGGAGAAGTCAAGATAGGGTATAAGAATTAGCTAAGGAGCGGTTTCCTTACACAAGCAAGGTGTTTTATAAGTGCTGTTTGGTTATTACAAACTCGACAACTTTTAACAAATATAGAAGGGGAAAAGGGGTTTTTCGAATTAGGCAGTAAGAAGTAGTTCTATGCACCATGTTGGTTTTAACAAAAAGAAATTGTTTGCCAGCCAAACAAGTTATTGCTGTGTGATATTAAAGAGGATGACGAACGTTAGTTATATTGTTAGAGACTTTGTGGTATCATGGCACAAGCTGTCAGAAGTGGGCAAATAACTGAAACTAAGATATTTTTTAATTTTCCATTTTATCTTTGAGATAAATATAAAGAGCGGGGAGGGAAGGAGTCATTTTATTGCTGCAAAAATGTGTATGTCATTTGCACTACTTGAGTTTAACTTCTAAACTGAATTTTTTTTCACGCTCGCAGTAAGATGATTACAGTGTGCCGATAATAAGTTAATGTAATAACTTAGTAAAAAATAAGATATATAGATAACTTGCTCCAATAAGTAAATTACACTGATACTGTAAAATCCAGTATATATAAGTTAAACCCGGAGCAGCTAAGAATCATGCAGCTTGCCAATGACACTTTGTGCTACTCCAACGCCGCCTCAATGAACAAATGACAATCTCATTAGTTATCACTTATCACGATTTTGCAGTTCGAAATATTGTTTACGGATAAAATGGGGGGTAATGTCTACCCCGATTACCCGGTAAGAAAACGGTCGAAAGGCACGGATGCACGAGATTGTAATCGAGGTTAGAGACCCTCGTATCGAGATCTAGGAAGAATGAACGATGTGTTCATCATCGGATATGATAAAGCGACGCGCCCCGTGCCAAGAATGAGTTTTATGACCTCGGGAAACTCGGCAAACGTTTACACACAACGGATAGAGTGTCGTGATATTTGCACCCAACCGGATATCACGGCGCGGATCTCGCTGGATGTCGGTTATGGATCAGTAATTAACGAGAAAGGAAATTTTTTACCCTTATTTGGATTATACTAGGGATGAAACTCTCCTACTATAAAAGGGAAAGTTTTTCTTTTATAACACACATTGTAACACGCAAATTAAAGCAATACAAGTTTATTTTCTGTCCTTTAGCTACTGTTAAAGTTCTTGTTTACTTAACCTGTTCTTCATTAATGATTGGGCTCGAATCGAGGGTCTGATTGAGGAGGAGGTCATTGTTTGATCTAAATTCAGGCTTGGCCATAACTTCACAATTGGTTTGATCGTTTAATTCGTCTTTAATTAATCTATCTAATATTCTCAATTGTTTTTGTTGAATCAAACCATGTATCCTTAAAATCGCGAAGAATTTAATTGTTATCCAATTTTGGGGTAAACAGTTTGGCGCTCACTGTGGAGCTAAAGATAATAGAGGTGATTTGATACGAATCTCCATAACACATTCTATTTTACGCTTGTTCTTTGAAGTCTATATTTTAGGTCAGCCCAAAAATGTCAAACTCTCAGTCTTCTCACTTGAACGTTGATGTTGAGCTTGGCCATCACGGCGAAAATGATAATTTGGCGCCCAGCAACGAGTACCTCCTGTCGATCCCCACGATGCCCCAGTTGTCGATTCGGTTGATGCTAACTCGCAGGTGTCCATCAACATCAATTTCCAACTTATCTCAAAAACAGTGTTAGCGGGGGGCTTCGACCAACAACTCGGGAAGTTCCCTAGGGCAAGGGCGATGGGTACGCCTACGACTAATCTTTGAAATGTTGCTGGCTCAAGAGGCGGCGATAGCGCAGCTGCAGAATCAAAGTCACGCCCCCAGCAGGGTCGAGCCCGAACGATCTCGGGAAAGCATTCGAAAAAATGAGCAAATTATCGAGAGACCAGGTGAAGCCGAGACCGGGGTAAATCCTAAGGCAATGAAGATGCTCGAAGAGTTGACAAAACTATTGGAGTTGGGTGAGAAGAAGATTGAGGCTAATGACAAGAAGGTGGAAACATACAATTCCAAGGTCGATCAGATCCTAAGAGCACCTCAGATATTGAAGGGACCGGACTCCAAACTTTTTATCCAAAAGCCTTTTCCTCCGAGCGTGGCACTGAAGCCGATCCCAAAGAGGTTTCGTATGCCCGACATCCCCAAATATAATGGGACCACGTATCCAAACGAGCATGTGACCTCCTACACATTCGCAATTAAGGGGAACGACTTGGAAGATGATGAGATCGAGTCGGTGTTACTGAAGAAGTTTGGGGAGACTTTTTCCAAAGGAGCAATGATATGGTATCACAACTTGCCCCCAAATTCCATCGACTCATTTTCTATGCTTGTAGATGCTTTCGTAAAAGCCCATGCCGGGGCCATCAAAGTAGAGACCAGAAAGTCAGACCTTTTCAAGGTCAAACAAGGGACAACGAGATGCTCAGGGAGTTCGTGTACCGGGTCCAGATGGACCTATATCCGGCTGCAGATGATTGGGTCGTTCGGACATTCACTCAGGGTCTTAACCCCGATGTTTGGCCTCTCAACAACTAAAACAAAATTTGGTAGAGTACCTAGTACTGACCTGGGCCGACATCCACAACAGGTACCAGTCAAAGATCAGGGTCGAGGATGACCAACTCGGAGCCCCTTTTGAGTTTGTTTACCCCATCAGGGCCGATGACAGGTCTAAGAGAGCCGTTGATCATGAGCCAAAATTGGTCAGGGATCGGTACTAACTATACAACACGGAATGAAGAGGAAACGAGTCTGGGAGTCACCCCACAAGGAACAAGAAGAGAGGCGATTGAGGGCTCAGTGGCCGAGGTCTGATGAGCAAAAATGGTTTCGACAGGCTGTTCAGGAGTAGGGAAGCGCCGAGATTATTAGAGTATATCTTCAATGTAAATGCTGCCAGCATCGTGTCAGCCATCGGGCGCATCAAAGAGACCAAGTGGCCCCACAATTGTAGTCAGACCCTACACAAAGGGATCCTAACTTGATGTGTAAGTATCACAACACTCATGGTCATAGGACCAAGGATTGCCAACAGTTGAGAGAAGAAGTTGCCCGGTTATTCAACAACAGACACCCTCAAGAATTCCTGTGTGATCGAGCCAAAACCACTTCAAAAACGGGGATGCCAACAAACAAGTCAAACAAGAGGAGCCTCAGCACGTTATCAACATGATCATCGGAGGATTTGATGTCCCCCAAGGACCAATGATTAAACGCACTAAAGTATCCATCATAAGGGAAAAATGCACCCGGGATTATGTTATGGAGGGAGCTATTTCATTAAGTGATAAAGATGCCGAGGGCAACGTACAACCGCACAATGATGCACTTGTAATATCCGTACTTATCAATAAATCTCGAGTTAAGCGTGTGTCGATTGATCCAGGTAGCTCGGCCAAAATTATCATATCAAGGGTCGTAGACGATTGGATTACAGGACCACATCGTGCCAGCAGTCCGGTTGTTGAACGAATTTAACATGGCATGTGAAACCACTAAAGGGGAGATAACCTTGACAGTAAACATTGTCGGGACAATCCAAGTAAAAAAATTATGCGTGATTGAGGGGGACATGAGGTATAATGCTCTATTCGGAAGACCATGGGTTCACAACATGAGGGATGTACCCTCGACCTTGCACCAGGCGTTGAAATTCTCTATAACGGGGGGAGTCAAGACGGTCTACGGAGAACAGCCATCCGCAAGGAGATGTACGTTGTCGACGAGGTAATCTCGGTGCTCGGGGTCTCGACATCAAGGAATGCCAAGCTGACCAAAAAGGAAGATATCAAATGGCAATCACTGATGCCGGCCTTGGCCGAAGTGGAGGAACGAGGAGAAGACGAGGAGGAAAATTACAGCGTCCCGAGCTCATCCATAGCTCCGGATGACACCAACGCCACCAAATCGACGGTTGAAAAGTTTGAGCAAGTCATATTAATCGAATACCTACCCGACCAAAAGGTATACCTAGGCACGGGGTTAACCTCCGAGCTCAGGAAAAAACTTATTGATTTTCGTAAAACTAAAGTTGACTATTTCGCTTGGTCCCATCTTAGCATGACAGGTATCCCACCGGAGGTAACCACTCATAAATTGAGTTTGGAACCGAAGTTCCATCCACTCAAGCGGAAGAGGAGGCCATAGTCCGAGGTCAAACATGCATTCATCAAGGATGAGGTACAATCTTCTTAACATAGGATCCATCCGGGAAGTTAAATACCCGGACTGGTTAGCTAATGTAGTGGTAGTGCCTAAAAAGGGAATAAGCTAAGAATGTGTGTTACAAAGACCTAAACAAAGCATGCCCTGAGGTTTTTTCCCTTTGCCTAACATCGATCGAATGATTGACACGACGACTGGACACGAGATACTCAGTTTTCTTGACGCCTACTCCGGGTACAACCAAATTCAGATGGACCCGGACTATGCATAAAAGACTTCTTTCATCACTATATTTAGTACCTGTTGTTATAATGTAATGCCTTTTGGATTAAAAATGTTGATGCCACCTACATGCGCCTTGTGAACCGGATGTTCGAAGAACAAATAGGGAAATTAATGAAAGTTTATATTGATGATATGTTGACCAAATCCTGCGAGTAGAGGACCATTTGAAACATTTGTAGGAGACCTTCGACATACTAAAAAAATATAATATGAAGCTAAACCCGGAGAAGTACGCATTCGGGGTCAGATCGGGCAAATTCCTCGGGTTCATGGTATCCAATCAAGGGATCGAGATCAATCCTAAAGAAAATAAAGGCCATAGAGGACATCACCGTGGTGGACAACGTCAAGGTCGTCCAAAGACTTACCAGGCGTATAGCCGCCTAGGGCTGGTTCATCTCGAGGTCCTCGGACTAGAGCCATCAATTTTTCTCACTATTAAAGAAGAAGAATAACTTTTCCAAGACCCCGGAATGCCAACAAGCTTTGGAAGAACTCAAATGGTACCTATCGAGTCCACCCCCACTGCACACTTTGAAGGCAGACCAACAGATCTACCTCTACATGGCAATTACTGAGGTGGCGGTAAGTGGTGTCTTAGTTCGGGAGGAAGAAGGTATGTAATTTCCTATTTACTATGTTAATAGAACTCTAGGCGAGACTGAATCAAGGTATCTTCACCTGGAAAAATTAGCACTCGCTTTGTAAGCGCTTCTTGGAAGCCAAAGCCGTACTTTCAATGCCACCCTATATGTGTCATAACCTCTTACCCGCTGAGGAATATCATGCATAAGCCCTAGCTCTCGGGCCGGCTAGCCAAATAGGCCGTGGAATTAGCAGGTACAATATCAAGTACCGACCCTGAACCGCCATAAAATCTCATATTTTTGCAGACTTTACGCCGGCCTTAATACCCGAAGTCAAAAAGGAACTAATGCTAACCTCGAGGACTACTTTGGGAATATGGACCCTCTTCACGGACGGGGCCTCTAACGTGAAGGGGTCCGGGATCGGTATCGCATGAAAACCACATACGGGAAATATAATTAGGCAATCTATTAGAACTATAAAATTGATTAACAATGAAGCCGAGTATGAGACCATGATTGCAAGTCTAGAACTGGCTAAGAGACTTGGTGCCGAAGTGATCGAAGCCAAGTGGGACTCTCTTCTCGTGGTAAATCAAGTTAACGGATAAGTAAAAGAAGAACGGATGCAGAGATACTTTGACAAATTGCAGGTAACACTACACCGGTTCAGGGAATTGACCCTGCAACATGTACCCAGAGATCAAAACAGTGAGGTCGATGCACTGGCTAACTTAGGGTTGTCAGTCGAGTACGATGAATTCAGCTTAGGAGCAGTAGTGCAAATAATAAATTTGGTGATAGAGGAAGGCTATGCGGAAGTAAACTCAACGAGTTTAACTTAGGATTGGAGAAACAAATATAAAGACTACTTAAACACAGGAAAATTGCCTTCGGATCCCAAAGAATCGAGAACCCTGTGCATCAAAGCCGCCATGTTTATCTTGGTCAAAGGGGAACTATTCTGGAGGTCTTTATTTGGCCTACTATCCAGATGCTTGGGACCGGGGGAGGCCGAATACGCCATAGAGAAGTTCACGAAGGCACTTGCAGGAACCATTCGGGGGCATAATCCTTGGTTCGGTAGCTAAGCAGAGTATGCTACTACTGGATCGAAATGCACAAGGATGGGAAAGACTTCGTATGAAAGTGCGACGAGTGCCAAAGACACGCCCCGATGATCAATCAACCGGGACAAATGCTCCACTCAGTCTTGTCTCCATGTCCATTTATGAAATGGGGAATGGACATCGTCGATCCCCTACCATGGGCACCCGGTAAAGCTCAATACATACTATTCATGACCAACTATTTTTTCAAATGGGTCGAGGCTCAAGTGTTCGAAAATGTCCAAGAGAAAGAAGCCATTGACTTTATCTAGGATTACATAATATGTCTGGGATACCAACCGAGATTTTTTGCGATAATGGAAAACAATTCATCGGAAGCAAGGTGAGAAAGTTTTTCGAAGTAACAAGATCAAGAAGATACTATCAATGCCTTATCACCCTAGTGGGAATGGACAGGCAGAATCAACTAATAAGACTTTACTCCAAAACCAGAAAAAGAGGTTGGCTGATTTGAAAGGAAAATGGAAGGAGATCTTGCCTGAATTCATGTGGGCATACCGTAGGACTTCTAAATCAAGCACCAGGGCCACCTCGTTTTCTCTAGTCTACGAAGATAAAGCCCTAATAACGGTCGAGGTGGGGGAATCGAGCCTCAGATTCCAGTATGATATCGAAGAGTCAAACGGCAAGGCCATGTTCACGAGCCTGGAACTGTTGGATGAAAGGCGGGAGGCCGCCATGGTCCAGTTGGCCGTACGAAGCAGCGAGTAGAAAGATACTACAACCGAAGAGCAACCTTCCGACATTTTCAAGTCGGGGACTTGATATTAAGAAATGTAACACTATGCACCAGGAACACGAACAAAGGAAAGATGGGCCCGAATTGGGAAAGGTCGTATCGAGTTGTCGGAATAATCAACAAAGGCTCATATAAACTCGAAGAGAGAAACGGTGTACAACTACCGAACAACTAGAATGTGACACACTTAAAGAGGTACCACTGCTACGGTACAAACTTAGTTCCTTTTTAATTGTGTTATAAATCAGACTAAGGATGGATACGACTATTAGATCTGAAAGCACGTGTTGCACTCTTTTTTCTTTAAATCGGTTTTGCCCCAAAGTGGGTTTTTGACAAGGTTTTTAACGAGGAAACAGTAAAATGTGCTACCTTAGATTTGAAGACCGGTCTTAAACTAGAATTGATCCGAGCCCTCATGAGTTCGGCCTCGAACACTGCGAGCCATTACCCCTAAATTAAGATCTTTAGCAAGGGAAAGAAAATTTAATGTGCTAAAAAGCTAAGGCTTGGTGGTTAGGATTCATTGTAAGGGTCAAAATGTCATATGAACCGTGCCCACATAGTCCACTCTAGACACGACACAAGTTTTATGCGCCTTTGATCATGTACCTTACATATTAAGAAATAAAGTTTCTAATTCCCTTACACTTTGTTACTACACATTTTTCTTCTTCGACTTGGATCCTAAAAGCCCACGGGCTACCCTTACTCAGGGGCTGTCAAGCCCACGGGCTACCCCTACTCAGGGATTGTCGCTCGATGAAAATTCGGACGACCCGGGTTACCGAATCCCGGATATACCAAAACCAATAGGAGGTTCCTGAATATGAAAGGCTATGGCCACCCAAAAAATGACTCGGAGACATATGAAATCCATAAATAGAAAGTAAGGCCCTTACGAAAAGTCGAAACCTACTAAACAGTTACCTTCAATAAAAACATTGGTTAAAAGACACTTAAGCATCTTAAAGACCTTCTGTTCTATCGAGGACTCAGAATCACGACTAATCCTAAGTTGAATCGAAGTTAGGCTTCGTTCGGATCTCCGAAAAATGGAATGTTTTAGAATTACATTTGATTTTATGCTAAGGCATTATAAACTTTACGCAAATAGAAAATTGCAAGTAGATGCTGGAAAAGTAAAGACATGGTATTGACAAAAAGGGAATTTTATTTAGTCCAAAATATATTTACAAAAGCACGATAGAACAACCTCAAAATAACAAAAAAATATACATAAGGAAAATTGAAAAACAACAAAGGCATCTACGTCTGGTCTTCACCGCGGCTCGACTCGTAGCAAGAATGGTCGGAACCTTCCGAATCCTCAGAACCCTCGTATCCTTCGGGACCCCCAGGCTCGTAGAGCTCCTTTGCCTTGGCCTCGATTCTCCTAGATTGCTCAATCTCGGTCGATAGGTCAAAAACTTCGGGTGTGGATCTTTTCTAGGGTCTCTCTTTGGAATTGTCGCTTTATGTACTAAGTCTTCATCTTAAGCGGGTCTTGGCTACCAACACATCGACCTTATACTAGGCCAACATTTCCTCGACTTTAGAAGAGGTTGCATCTAATTTGGACCTCAGTGCGGCATATTCTTGTCCAAGAACATCCCGTTCTGTGACGGCCGAGCTCACGGAGATCATCATTTAGCCGATACCACTATCGGCTTTATCCTTCGCCACCCAGAGTTAGTTCTCACCTGATGATAGCTCACTTTTGCAGCTTCTTTCTCGGAAGCCAACAGGTCCAGCATGCCCTTCCACATTGGCCTTGACCTTGTCCATCTCAACCCGAAGCTGGTCGATCGGGTCTATATTCTCTTGGACCTACGAAGTTGTGTTGTTAGTCACCACGACTAACTGCTTTTTTTAGCCTCAAAGATCTTTACCGTCTCAACCAGGCCGGCGTGTTCCTGCTTAAGGGTTAAGGCCAATTGTGCTCGAACTCGGCCTGCCCGCTCCAGATAGCACATCTTTCTTCGGGATCTCTAGGTGACCAAGCCCGGAAAAATCCTCAAGTGTGGCCATATCCATATCGTCAAAGAACGTGTTAAGGGCGTCGTCTGGGCCCTTCACCATCTTTCGTGACTTCTCTTTTCCCGCTTGGGCCTCTTCGAGCATGGATTCAGTATAGGAGGGTGTCTCCATGATGTCAATGACAACGGCTGCCTCCTTTGGGTCAAGAGCAGCTTCCCGGGGGTCGCAGCCTCTATCTCTCCCTCTGATTCCCGAGTAAGAGAGGGATTGACCTCATAGTCCTATTTCCTGGTTGTTGCCTTCTCCCCCTCACTGAGGGTTGAACCGTGAGCAATTAAAAGGTCGTTGTCTTCAAGATCATCCCTGAGCCGATAGAGGGAATCGGAGTCTGGTACCCTGGACTTGGTACTCTTCTGGGTTTTTCGGACCTGGATGGTCAATTTATTCTTCTTCGCCTCGGCATCCAAGGAACTCGAGGACTTTCCTTTCTTCTTTTTCTTCTTCTCCTCCTCCTTATTTACAGCAGCCCGGGGTTGTCCCAAAGTGGAGGGTTTGGCAGGCAAGGACGGATCCTCGTCCTCACCCAATGACCTGAGTTTGGTGGTCTTGGGAAGCCTGTAAGAAAAAAGGAAACTTGGCAATGCGTAAGCTAAAAGTGAAAAAGTAACTATTCGGAAAAGGACCTCGCCATGGGAACGGGCCTCCCATTTGCCCTTGAGAAGATTGCACTATGCGCGCTCGAAATATGGCATCTATTTGCAGATCCCATCAATCCACTCCTTGAAGCGTGGAACCGCATTCGGAACTTGGGAAACAGCTGCACACGACAAACAAAGGCGATGAGAGAAAGAACAAAAAGGACTGATAAATACTTGAGAAGGAAAGTACTTACGGACGCGTTATACTTCTCGGGGAACGGAAGAAACTTGAAAGGGATGTGGTCTTCGGTTTTCACCTGAACGAACCTCCCCTTCCATCCTCGATCTAGGTCCTTATCGATGCTCGAGAACAAAGCCTTGCATGCTCGGTGAACTAGCTTGATCAACCCCCCCCCCCCCAGATGATTCAGGGACTGTATATGTGAAGTAGGTGGTCGAGGGTGAACCAAGGGGCTTCAATATTGTTCACAAAATGACGTAACAGGATCACGATCCTCCAAAAGAACGGGTGGATTTGCCCTAGGCGCACCTCGTACCTTTTTTCCAAAAGCAAGGACTATGGGGTCCACCGCGGCGAGTGTGAAGGGGTACGTGTAAACACTTAAATACCCCTCCATGTGAGTAGTAATGTCGTCATCGGGGCCGGTGACGACCACATCTTTACCTTCCCAGTTACAGTCCGCTCGGACTATGGGTAGAGTTTCCTCAGTAATGAAGCATATGTATCTCCATGCACCGCGGCATCTGTGGCCAGATGGGAAGATTAAGGAGCAACATACTGAGGCACTGACTTGGAGGTTTTTGCCATCGTAATCTGGTAAATATGAAGGCTTCAAAAAAAAATGAAGGTTTGAAGAAAAGTATGAAAGTTTGAAGGAAAATATGAAGATTTGAAGACGATATAAAGGTATAGGTTGAAGATCCAAAGAAAATGTATGAGGATTAAAGATGATGATATGAAGGTTCAAGGAGTAATGTATGAAGTTTTGGAGGAGTTAAAACCAATTAGAGAGTTCGAGGGTAAATTCTTGAATCAGAAAGTGGAAGAAGTGAAAAAGGTTCGAAGCTTTTATAGAGGAAAAATAATCTATGCGCGATGTTTCACATTCGAGCACAGTCAACCGGTGACTGACACGTATCCAAAGTCAGAACGACGTGACTGAGGGGATGTTTTGAATTACTAGTCATTTCGGCTATAACGTACGAATGAAGGAACCAGGGTTCATCTATTGCTTCCCATCGTTTCGGTAAACCTACTCTCCAAAAAACGAGGGGACTATCTGTGTATGGGTAAAATCGGGGGTAATGTCTACCCTCGATTACCTGATAAGAAAATTGAAGAAGAGCCCTGATGCACGAGATTGTAATCGAGGTTAGAGACCCCCCGTATTGAGATCCAAGAAGAGTGAACGATGTGCTCGTCATCGGGTATGATAAAGCGACGCGCCCCGGGCCAAGAATGAGTTTTAAGACCTCGTGAAACATGGTAAACGGTTACACACAACGGATAGAGGGTCGTGATATTCGTATCAAACCAGATATAATGGTGTAGATCTCGCTCGGTGTCGGTTATTGATAAATAATTAACGAGAAAGGAAGATCTTTACCTTTTTTAGACTTTTACTAGGGATGGAACTCTTCTACTATATAAAGGGGTGTGGGGTGTTCTTTTGTAACACGCAAATTAAAGCAATACAAGTTTATTTTTCTGTCTTTTAGCTACTGTTAAAGTTCTTGTTCACTAATCGATTCTTCATTCATGTGATGACCCAAAAGGTCATCCTGTGAATCTTTAGTAATTCTTTGTCCCGAGGTCGTGATAACCTCTTTCTATCTCACCTCAATTTGCGTGCACATCCCGAGCGTGTAGCCGGGAAGCCTTGATGTAAAAAAACTGAGAAAAATAGCAATTTTGAATTCGAAGTGTGAATAAAGTTGACGTTGGTCAACATTTTTGGTAAACGGACCCAGACCTGTGATTGGACGGTCCCGGAGGGTCCATAGGAAAATATGGGACTTGGGCGTATGCCCAGAATCGAATTCCGAGGTCCCAAGTTCGAGAAACAAATATTTAAAAGAAATTGTTTTCTGAAAAATATAAAGGTTTATGAAAGGAATGTTATGTGAAACCTGTGGTATCGGGACCGTAATGCTTCCGGAGCCCGGTACAGGTTTGATATGATTTATATGTGTTGTCTGTAAAGTTTGGTAAAACACGGAATCCATTTGACGTGATTCGGACCTAAAGTGCAAAAATTGATGTTTAAAGAAGTTTTGAGAAATTTCATTGATTTTGAGGTTTAATTGATGTTTATGATGTTATTTTGGTGATTGGATTACACGAATAAGTCTATAGGATGTTTCGAGGTTGTGTTCACATTTGGTTTGAAGTTCCGAGGGCTCGGGTGAGTATCAGGTAGGTCCTGGGATGTTTTTAGGCTTAAAAACATAGTCGATGCAGGTCACAGATGTGAAGACCTCTGAATCCACCAGCAAGGTCCGCGGTTGGTTGTGTACGGATCGCGGAGGGCCTTCGCGGCTGTGGTCCGCAGAAGGGCCTTCGTGGCCGCGATCATCTTTGTGCGGTTCGCGGAAGGTCCTTCGCAGCCGCGGTCGTCTTTGTGTCGTCCGCGGAAGGGCCTTTGCGGCCACACTCCCCTTTTGTGCGGTCCGCGGTGGGGGCCTAAGAGGGTATATTTAAACGGGATTTTCACTAATTTTTTATTTTTCAAAATCCTAAAAACATAAGAGGCGATTTTCCAAACACTCTTTCTTCTCCAAAACATTAGTAAGTGATTTCTAACTCATTTTCTTTAATCCTTAACTTCTTTTAACAAAATTTCATCCTAGAATCTAGGGTTTTCATGGTGGAATTGGGAATTTTGGGTAAAACCTAAGAATATTGAAATTTGGGATTTAGACCTCAAATTGAGGTTTTCCAAAACCATTTATATATTCGGGCTCGGGGGTGAATAGGTAATCGGGTTTTGGTCCGAATTTTGGGTTTGGACCGCGCAGGCCCGGGGTCGATTTTTGACTTTTTGGGGAAAACTTTAGAAAACTCATTTCCATACATTAGAATTGATTCATTTAGCATTTATTGATATAATTAAGTAACTTGTGGCTAGATACGAGCGATTTGGTGGTGGAATCAAGAGGTAAAGCGGTAGTTGAGGCTTGAATTGTGTCCGTGGCATCGAGGTAAGTGTTTGGCCTAACCTTATCTTGAGGGAATAGGTGTTGAGTCTTATTTTCTACGTGTTTATTCCATGTCCAATGTATAGGTGAGGTGACAAGTACCTATATGTTGTGGTCAAGCATGCCCGTGAGTCGAATATGAGCAATTATGTGATTTCCATTGAGGTTTATTGTGTTTAATATCGATTTGGCAGTTATTCGTTTGAGGGAAACTCTTGGTTGTGAACACTGTTGAGTACTTGAGCGGTTGAGAGATATTTTGTTAAACTATACACTTGTGTAGGATTGGTTATAGTTGTGTCCCTTGCCGGGACGATATTATTACTGTTGATTATTTCTTCGCATTTATGGTTTCTTACTGTTGATTTTCTTACCAAGTTGTTGTTCTTTTTTATGTTGTTTATGCACGAGGGGACATTACTTTCCATGTTTATGTTATTTATGTAAGAGGGAACATTCTATACCATGTTTATATTTATTTATGCACGAGGGGACATTCTGTGTCGTGTTATTGATATTTATGCACGAGGGGACATTCTGTGCCGTGTTGTTGATATTTATGCACGAGGGGACATTTCATGTCATGTTTATGTTTATTTACGCACGAGGGGACATTCTGTGTTGTTCATATTTATGCACGAGGGGACATTCTGTGCCGTGATTGTGATGTTTTATGCACGAGGGGACATTCCGTGCCGTGTTTATGATACTTTAGCATGAGGGGACATGTCGTGCCGTTTCTTTTCACTTGTTAATTTCGTGTTGTTAATCCTCGTTGTTACTTTTGATATTTGAACTGATGCTTTGTTTTGTCATTTCAGTATTTGCTACCCATTATCCCCAGCATGTATTTCCGCTAATTGTTGCACTTAACTGCTTATTTTCTGCCGTTATTTCTATTATATTTTATTTAAACTGCACAGGTGATATTGTTTGTCGTGTCCTAGCCTCGTCACTACTTTGCAAAGGTTAGGCTCGGCACTTACTCAGTACATGGGGTCGGTTGTACTGATGCTACACCTGCACTTCTTTATGTTATACAGATTACGGTACCGGACCCAGTGGACAGTGATTGAGGAGGCTTCCTTCAGTCCACCAGGCGACACTAAGGTAGTCATGCAGGCGTCCGCAGGCCTTGGCGTCACCTCCTATCTCATTCCTTTTTCTGTCTTTTCCTTGTATTTCTGACACAATAGTACTTGTTTAATCAGACCTTGTTTTTAGTATTCTTAGACAGTCCGTGAAGTTTTGATACCAATTTTGGGGGTTGTTATTAAGAATTTTGTAATACTATTTACTTAAGTTATTAGATTTCATTTCTTCTTCTAGTTGTTCTTGTATATCACTGTTAAATGCTAAATAATAAGGAAATAAGTTATGTTAACCAGAACGTTGGCTTGTCTAGCAGGTTCAATGTTAGACGCCATCACGGTCCCGACGGTAGGATTTTGGGTCGTGAGAAGTTGGTATCAGAGCTCTAGGTTGCCTAGGTCTCAATATTCACGAACAAACTTGGTAGAGTCTGAGGGATCGGTACGGAGACATCTTTACTTATCCCCCAGAGCCTGCAAAGTTAGGAATAACTTCACATCTCTTCTTCTCTGTCGTGCGATTTGAATTTTAAATGCATATTGAACTTCTATTCCATTCTCTCGCAGATGGAGAGAACGCGTGCTTCCTCATCTACCGATTAGCAGCCCGATCCTCCAGTTGTAGCTCCTACGAGAGGCCGAGGATGAGGCCGTGCTAGAGGCCGAGGCAGGGGCAGGGCTCAGCCCAGAGCAGCAACCCCAGTAGAGGACCCACAGGTAGATTTTTTCGGTGAGGTTCCTTCTCAGACGGTTCCGGTCGGACCACCTTAGGTCCCAGAGGGGTTCATTGCCACCCCGGTACTTCAAGACGCTCTAGTCCGCTTAGTGGGCCTTATGGAGAGCGTGGCTCAGGCCGATCTACTTCCTACAGCACCAGCCGTCTCTCAGGCTGGGGGAGGGGCCCAGACTCCTGCCACCCGCACACCAGAGCATTTAGATACTCAGTTCCAGACTCTAGCACCTCAGACAGCTGGAGTAGCTCAGTTGGGTATTGTGGCACATGCAGTTGAGGGAGCAGATATGTCTGCCGATGCATTGTGGAGATTGGATCGGTTCACCAAGTTATTTCCTACTACTTTCACTGGTGCACCATCAGAGGACCCCCAGGATTTCTTAGAGAGTTGCTATGAGGTTCTTCGGAACATAGAGATTGTGGAGACCAATGGGGTCGATTTTGCTACATTCCGTCTTTCTGGTTCCGCCAAGACTTGGTGGAGGGATTTTTGCTTGATCAGGCCAGTTGGATCTTCGCATTTGTCTTGGGCTCAGTTCTCCGAGTTGTTCTTGGAGAAGTTTCTACCGGTTACCCATAAAGAGGATCTTCGGAGGCAGTTTGAGCGTCTCTAGCAGGGCTCTATGATAGTTACACAGTACGAGACCAGGTTCATCACTTTGGCCCTACATGCTATCATGATACTCCCCACTGATTGAGAGAGGGTGAGGAGGTTTGTTGAGGAGCTAGCTCAGCCTATTATACTTCAGATGGCCAGAGAGACAGGTACTGATATATCATTTCAGGAGGCGGCCAATGTGGCCAGGCGGATTGAGATGGTCTTATCACAGGGCAGTGGTCAGGGTTCTGACAAGAGACCTCATCATTTCGGTCGATCCAGTGGTGCCTCATCTGGAGGCCGAGATTACTTTGGAAGAGGTCATCCTCCTATACCATTTCATTCGGCACTTCAGGTATCCCGCAGTGCACCCTCAGCTCCTATCAGTGCACCGCCGCTTCAGAGCTTCCAAGGTGGTTATTCTGGTCGACAGGGACAGTTTCAGGGCCAGCAGTCTCATCAGCCGAGATCTTGTTTCACTTGTGGTGTTCCAGGGCACATTTCCAGGTATTTCCCCCGAGCTTCTGGTGGTTCTCAGTATCAGGGTTCCCGTTCTATGGTTCCCACATCAGGTGCACCCCCACCCCCTTAGCCAGCTAGGGGTGGAGTTCGAGGTGCCAGAGGTGGAGGTCAGACAGTTAGAGGTGAAGGACAGATTATGAGGGGTAGAGTCCAGCCCGCAGTAGGTCGACCCAGGGATGTTCAGATTGGTGGGGATCAGCCCCGATGCTATGCTATTCCCGCCAGACCTGAGGCTCAGGCCTCTGATGCAGTCATTACATGTATGGTTTCAGTTTGCATCAGAGATGCTTCGGTTTTGTTTGATCCGGGGTCTACATTTTCCTACATGTCCTCATATTTTGCTCCTTATCTGATTATGCCCCGTGATTCCCTGAGTACTCATGTAAATGTGTCTACACCGGTGGGTGATTCTATTGTGGTAGATCGAGTCTACCTTTCATGCTTAGTGGTTATTGGTGGTCTTGAGACCCGTGTAGATCTTTTACTTCTGGATATGGTTGATTTCGATGTCATTTTGGGGATGGATTGGTTATCTCCCTATCATACTATTCTGGACTGTCATGCCAAGACTGTGACCTTGTCCCTACCGAGAGTACCCCGATTAGAGTGGAGGAGGACTCCTAGTCATTCTTCCGGTAGAGTTATTTCATATATGAAGGCTCGACGCATGATCGAGAAGGGTTGTTTGGCCTATTTGGCCTATGTTCGTGATTCTAGTGCCGAGGTTCCTTCTATGGAGTTTGTGCCCATTGTTCATGAGTTTCCAGAGGTATTCTTTGCTGACCTGCCGGGTATGCCACCCGACAGGGATATTGACTTTTGCATTGAGTTGGCTCCGGGCACTCAGCCTATTTCTACCTCACCATATCGTATGGCCTCGCCAGAGCTGAAGGAATTGAAGGATTAGATACAGGACTTGCTAGATAAAGGCTTCATTAGGCCTAGTGTTTCTCCTTGGGGTGCCCCAGTGTTGTTTGTTAAGAAGAAAGATGGCTCGATGAGGATGTGTATTGACTACCGGCAATTGAACAAGGTTACCATTAAGAATAAGTATCCCTTGCCGAGGATTGATGATTTATTCGACCAATTTCAGGGTGCCACAGTGTTTTCCAAGATTGACTTGAGATCTGGCTACCATCAGTTGAGTATTAGGGCATCTGATGTCCCTAAGACAGCCTTTCGCACTTGGTATGGGCATTATGAGTTCTCGGTGATGTCATTTGGGTTGACGAATGCCCCAGCTGCTTTTATGGATTTGATGAACCGAGTGTTCAGGCCCTATTTGGACTCGTTTGTTATTTTTTTCATTGATGATATATTGATATACTCCCGCAGCGAGGAGGAGCATGAGCAGCACCTTCGAGTCGTCCTCCAGACTCTGAAGGACAGTCACTTGTATGCCAAATTTTTGAAGTGTGAGTTCTGGTTGAGTTCAGTTGCATTTCTGGGCCACGTTATGTCGGCCGAGGGTATTCAGGTGGATCCCAAGAAGATTTCGGCAGTCAGAGATTGTCCTAGACCCACCTCAGCTACAGAGATTCGGGGTTTCTTGGGCTTGGCAGGTTATTATCGTCAGTTTGTGGAGGGCTTTTCATCTATTGCCTCCCCCGATGACCAAGTTGACTCAGAAGGGTGCCCAGTTCAGGTGGTCAGATGAGTGTGAGGCGAGTTTTCAGAAGCTCAAGACAGCCTTGACCACGACACCAGTGTTAGTTTTGCCCATAGGTTCAGGGCCATATATCGTGTATTGTGATGCTTCACGGGTTTGACTTGCCACAGTGTTGATGCATGATGGCAAGGTTATAGCTTATGCTTCGCGTCAGTTGAAGGTTCATGAGAAGAACTATCCAGTTCATGATTTAGAGTTAGCAGCCATTGTCCATGCGCTAAATATTTGGAGGCATTATCTGTACGGTGTGTCATGTGAGGTGTTCACAGATCATAAGAGTTTGCAATATCTGTTCAAGCAGAAAGAGTTGAATATCAGGCAGAGAAGGTGGTTAGAACTGTTGAAAGACTACGATATTACCATCTTATATCATGCGGGAAAGGCCAATGTGGTGTCTCATGCTTTGAGCCGGAAGTCAACCAGTTTGGATAGTCTTGCTTATATACCGGTCGGGGAGCGGCCGCTTGCTTTAGATTTTCAGGCCTTATCCAATCGGTTCATGATATTGGATGTTTCTGAGATTGGAAATGTTTTGGCTTATAATGTGGCCCGTTCTTCATTGTTTGATCGTATTCGTGACCGGCAGTATGATGATCGTCATTTATGTGTTCTTAGAGATACGGTCCGGCACGGAGGTGCCAAGCAGGTTACAGTTGATGATGATGGAGTCTTGAGGATGCAGGTTCGTATTTGTGTGCCCGATATTGATGGTATTCGTGAGTTGATATTGCAGGAGGCCCATAGTTCCCGGTATTCCATTCACCCGAGCGCCGCAAAGATGTACCAGGATTTGCGGAAGCATTATTGGTGGCGGAGGATGAAGAAAGATATTATGGCATATGTAGCTCCGTGCCTGAACTGTCAATAGGTTAAGTACGAGCACCAGAGACCCGGTGGTTTGATGCAGCACTGCGGCCGCGAAGGCCCTTTGCGGCCGCACTCCCCTTTTGTGCGGTCCGCAATGGGGGCCTGAGGGGGGTATATTTAAACGGGATTTTCAGTTATTTTTCATTTTTCAAAACCCTAAAAACATAAGAGGCGATTTTCCAAACACTCTTTCTTCTCCAAAACATTAGTAAGTGATTTCTAACTCATTTTCTTTAATCCTTAACTTCTTTTTACAAGATTTCATCCTAGAATCTAGGGTTTTCATGGTGGAATTGGGAATTTTGGGTAAAACCTAAGAATATTGAAATTTGGGGATTTAGACCTCAAATTGAGGTCGGATTCCAAAACCATTTATATATCCGGGCTCGGGGGTGAATGGGTAATCGGGTTTTGGTCCGAATTTTGGGTTTGAACCGCGCAGGCCCGGGGTTGATTTTTGACTTTTTGGGAAAAACTTTAGAAAACTCATTTCCATACATTAGAATTGATTCATTTAGCATTTATTGATATAATTAAGTAACTTGTGGCTAGATACGAGCGATTTGGTGGTGGAATCAAGAGGTAAAGCGGTAGTTGAGGCTTGAATTGTGTCCGTGGCATCGAGGTAAGTGTTTGGCCTAACCTTATCTTGAGGGAATAGGTGTTGAGTCTTATTTTCTACGTGTTTATTCCATGTCCAATGTATAGGTGAGGTGACAAGTACCTATATGTTGTGGTCAAGCATGCACGTGAGTCGAATATGAGCAATTATGTGATTTCCATTGAGGTTTATTGTGTTATTGTGTTTAATATCGATTTGGCAGTTATTCGTTTGAGGGAAACTCTTGGTTGTGAACACTGTTGAGTACTTGAGCGGTTGAGAGATATTTTGTTAAACTATACACTTGTGTAGGATTGGTTATAGTTGTGTCCCTTGCCGGGACGATATTATTACTGTTGATTATTTCTTCGCATTTATGGTTTCTTATTGTTGATTTTCTTACCAAGTTGTTGTTCTTTTTTATGTTGTTTATGCACGAGGGGACATTACTTGCCATGTTTATGTTATTTATGTAAGAGGGAACATTCTATACCATGTTTATATTTATTTATGCACGAGGGGACATTACTTGCCATGTTTATGTTATTTATGTAAGAGGGAACATTCTATACCATGTTTATATTTATTTATGCACGAGGGGACATTCTGTGTCGTGTTATTGATATTTATGCACGAGGGGACATTTCGTGCCATGTTTATGTTGTTTATGCACGAGGGGACATTCCGCGTCGTGTTATTGATATTTATGAACGAGGGGACATTCTGTGTCGTGTTGTTGATATTTATGCACGAGGGGACATTCCGTGTCATGTTTATGTTTATTTACGCACGAGGGGACATTTCGTGCCGTGTTGTTAATATTTATGCCCGAGGGGACATTCTGTGTCGTGATTGTGATGTTTTATGGATGAGGGGACATTATGTGCCGTGTTGTTAATATTTATGCACGAGGGGACATTCTGTGCCGTGATTGTGATGTTTTATGGACGAGGGGACATTCCGTGCCGTGTTTATGATACTTTAGTACAAGGGGACATATCGTGACGTTTCTTTTCACTTGTTTATTTCGTGTTGTTAATCCTCGTTGTTATTTTTGATATTTGAATTGTTTCTTCGTTCTGTCATTTCAGTATTTGCTACCCCTTTTCCCCAACATGTATTTCCCCTGATTGTTGCACTTAACTGCTTATTTCCTGCCGTTATTTATGTTATATTTTATTTAAACTGCACAGGTGATATTGTTTGTCGTGTCCTAGCCTCGTCACTACTTCGCCGAGGTTAGGCTCGACACTTACTCAGTACATGGGGTCAGTTGTACTGGCTACACCTGCACTTTTTTATGTTGTACAAATTACAGTACCGGACCCAGTGGACACTAATTGAGGAGGCTTCCTTCAGTCTACCAGGCGACACTAAGGTAGTCATGCAGGCGTCCGCAGGCCTTGGCGTCACCTCCTATCTCATTCCTTTTTCTGTCTTTTCCTTGTATTTCTGAGACAGTAGTACTTGTTTATTCAGACCTTGTTTTTTGTATTCTTAGACAGTCCGTGAAGTTGTAATACCAATTCTGGGGGTTGTTATTAAGGATTTTATAATACTATTTACTTAAGTTATTAGATTTCATTTCTTCCGCACTTTGATTTCTAATTGTTCTTGTATATCATTGTTAAATGCTAAATAATAAGAAAATAAGTTATTTTAACCGGAACATTGGCTTGTCTAGCGGATTCAACGTTAGACGCCATCACGGTCCGGACGGTGGGATTTCGGGTCGTGACAATTCACGACTGGGCTCGAACCGAGGATCCGATCGAGGACGAGGTCATTGTTTGATCTAAATCCAGGCTTGACCATAATGTCACATTTGGTTTTATCGTTAATTCGTCTTTAATTCATTTATCTAATATTCTTAATTGTTTGTGTTGAATCAAACCACGTATCCTTAAAATTGCGTACAAATTTAGTTGTTATCCAATTTAGGGTAAACAAATACTCCCTCCGGTCCACAATAAGTGACCAATTTGCCTTGGGCACACCCATTAAGGAAATACTAATTATTCTAGACAAAAATAGTTAGTATGGCTAAACTATCCTTAATTAAACGTTGCAGCATAATTTAATGTGAAGAGTAAAAGATTTTTTAGGGATACGTACATAAGGGTAATTTTGAAAAAACAAATTGAAATTTTTTCTTGGTTATATAGATGAACACTTATTTTGAACCAAAAAAAAAAAAATCACTTATTGTGAATCGGAGATAGCATAAAATAGCACTAGTATTATTTTGTCTTTTTCCCCCTCTTCTGAATACAGAAGGAAATAATATTATTCAACATGTAGATGGACATAGTCCAATTTGAGGAGAGACTGCACAGTTAGAAATATTTGAAAGCTTGACGGGAATAATCGCATGGTTCTCCAAATTGGTAATACATAGAAGCTTAAGTATTTCAACTGGACTAAATTTTTCATCAAAGAAAATTAAGCCATGCTTAAGTTAAGCAAATGTCACTTAGATATAATTTGATTTTAAGTTTCTTTTTACATGGGCTTTTAGTTATCTAAATTTGTTTGTGGATAATAATAATAATAATAAAAAAAAAAAGAAGAAGAAGAATACTACAAAATTGGTGAGCTTCGAGGTGGCAAATGATATCACATGGAAACTATTGGCAGAAATAGAAAAGGAGGGAAAATTTTGCTTGCGCGCAACTATTGCGTAACACAATCCGGGACTTACCTAATCAAGGTTCAAGAATCAAGGGCACATCAAAGAAAATTAAAATATAATAAAACGAGAAATAAATTTTTTATCGTTCAAATAATATGTCACTGTTCGCTTTTGAAACATGTTAAAACAAATATTTTATGTCATTTTGATATGCAGAACATTGTAGGGTACTTTTTCTTTTTTGTTAGAAATGTAGACATCGAAATTTTAAAAGATCTAAGTGAAATCCTAAATTCAAGATACTACAAGACTTTTGAAATTCTAGGAGTTTATCGAAATTTTTTTGAGGTTATTTTACCCTAAACCCTAACCAGTGGCGAAGCCACAAGGAGTCTTATGGATGCTTAAGCACCCATTGTCTTTGGCCAAACTTAATAGATTTACATAGGTAATTATCCAAAAATTTAAATAAATATTGAGTGAGCACCCATCACTAAATTCATTTTTCTTCTTGTTTTGATATTTTTAACGGTGGGCACCCATGACTTTGAAATCTTGGATCCGCCACTGACCCTAACGCATACTTATAAAGAGGGTCACATATTCCCTTTGAAGAGACATCTAAAAAAATGGAGATCATCTCGAAAATCCTATAAACTCACGGGATATTCACAAAGAGTTCAAGAAGTGACCGGATAATTCTTGATAATCAAATAATTCAAGAAGAGCCACAACATACTTTATGGATATCAAATAAATCCATGAAAGCTCGCATCATCCTAAGTTCGAGAATATACGCTGCTCCAGCCCTCGAATCACGGAGATAATCGGGAGAGAAGAATAAGGGAACAAACAGAATTGTACCCGCATTATTTTACCAAAAAAATTATATTTCTTAATTTTTATACTGTGGTTGCAATTTATTTTTATATCACATATAATTTGTTGCAAACAACAAGAATCTACCATTTAAGTTTTAAATTTAACAAATTTAGTACTATTCAATTCAGAAAAGGGGAATTAAACCTTCCTTAAGGTCTCTTGTGTGATTTTTGAATTCAGAAAAGGGAAACCTTCCTTGCGCCGTAAGTGTTATATTGATGTTCTTTTTCTATTATTTTGTGATAAAAACCAAACTTCCTTTCAAGTTTTACGTAATAAAAGTACAATTTACAAGTGGCAAACGTTAGTTATACTTCAATTTGATTCCTTTATATGAAAAAGTTATATCCCCATATTTTATTAGATTACGAATCTCATATTCCTGTCATATGCTCGTATTTTATTGGATTATTCTTTTATATAAGACAATAACACCTAAAAAAAAACACTCTAACTGTAAAAGAAAGAAGGTGGTAATACTAATATATATTCTTTATTTTATCGATTTTTGTTTTCTTAATCATTGTTTTCCCATGGAAATAAACTGAAGAAGTTGAGTGGCATGGAGAAATTAAATGCATGTTTTTCTAGTGATTAAAAATAAGTTAGCACAGAACAAATGAAAGAAAGATCCAAAAGTGGTAATTAAATAATTGAGTTGGGAGAGAGTATCAAAAGAAAGTTAATCCAAGATACTGATGTCATGTTTAATTAGCTTATAATTTGTGAAGAAATTGCATCCTGCAAACCACTGACAGTTCATCCAAATATTATATTAATAGGGGGATTAATAAAAAAAATTGATGTCTGTCTATGAATAATAATAATAATAACATAAAGTGCTGCCCCCACGCAGGATCGAACTACGGACCTTCAGTTTACAAGACTGACGCTCTACCACTGAGCTATAGGGGCTTGTGATTGTGTAATAAGTCTGATAATTGTTTTGTCTGCCCCCCCTATTTGTCCATCTCAGAACTATTAGCATCTCATCTTCTATATTTATAAACTAGTTCACTTTTATATTTTCATTTTTTTCCCATTGGATACAAAGATAAATTATTTGGTACAAGATACTTAGCTATTTTTTTCATATCTGACTAATGTGTTACAAAAATCTTTCATTTTAAAACTTCGTGTCCAATCGAATTATATAGGGCGGCCCTAGATCATCAAGGAAAGTCCGCCTACTTAGAAAGGCCTAATTTCTAGTAGATCCGCAGAATTAGCATCCTCGTGTATGTTGTTTACTTGAGTGTTGCAAACTTGGATGTCTCTGGAATATTAATTATTTCAATTGTTTATCTTGCTTGAGTTAGTTCAGTTAAATACTACTCTAGCTTTCTCTATAGGTTTTGAAATTTGAAAACCATAAATGCTTACACTTCATGGATATTAGCAATGAACATTGAAACCTGAAGCAGAGAAAATGATGGTGTAGTTGGACAGAGGCCAGAGGCAGATGCAGCCTTGTAGCATTGGATACGTCTGAACTAATACTGTGAAGTGTAAATTTATACAATTATAACAAATAGTGTGAACTCATAATTTTAGGTCTGGAAGGTAATTTTGGACTTTGGGTATATCCCGATTTGAGTTCCGTTGTTCCTAGATAATTTTGAGTCTAATTGCCAAAAGTTAAAAATTTGAAGGTTTGTAGAGTTGATAAGTTTGACTCATAGTTAACTTTATGGTTATTGATGTTCGTTTGGGATTCCGAGCCTTGAAATAGGTTCGTATGGTGATTTATAACTCGTGTGCAAAATTTGAGGCCATTCTGAGTCGTTTGGAGGTGTTCGGCGTAAGTTTGGAATTTACAAATTTGAAATAGATCATTAAGCTTGAATTGGGGAGCGATTCGCGATTGATGCTATTTTTTGTGAGATTTGTGGCCTCGAGTAGGTCCGTGTTTTTTTGGGACTTTTTGGTATGTTTGGATGGGGTACCGAGAGCCTGGGGTGTGTTTCGGATAGGCCTTGGACCATTTAGGAATGTTTTGGCAGGCCTGTTTTTGGTGTTCCACACCTGCGATGGTTGTTGCGCAGGTGTGAGGTCGGAGAAGCGCTTGATTTCGTCGCACCTGCGAAGAAGGCTAGAGTTTGGGTAGTCGCAGATGCGGAGTTCTGGGTGCATTTGTACGTCCGCATAGCGGTTCCTTGTGCCCAGAAGCACATTATTGGTTGCGGAAGCGAATGGGGCTAAGGTGAGGCATCTCGCAGAAACGGATATTTTAGTCGCATATGCGACATCCTTAGGTAGAATCTTATATTTTGAGGGTTTTGTTCATTTTATCATATTTTGAGACCGAGATCTCGATTGAGGCGATTTTCACCACTTAGATTGGGGTAAATGTTCTGACTCAATTTTAATTATTATTCATGATTCTATCTTTGATTTGGCATTTGATTGTTGAATCTAAAATAGAAATTGGGGATTTTTGGCAGAACTTTTCTAAAGCGAATAATTGAGTTTGAAACATCGATTCGGAATAGGATTTGAATGAAACTTGTATGGTTGGACTCGTATTCGAATGGGTTGCCGAAATTTATGGGGTTTGTTGGGTTTCGAAGTACGAGCACGGGTTGACTTTTTGTTGAGTTTGAGTATTTGATTAAAGATTCGATCTTTATCGGTTGAGTTTGATTCCAATGGTATTATTTGATATTTCAGAGTTACTTTTGACTAGATTTGAGCCGTTTGGTGGCCGATTCGCACGGGAAAGCATTTTATTGTATTGATTTGGCTGGTCTAAGGTAAGTATCTTATCTAAACTTGGCTGAGGCAGTTGTTGCCTGAGTTGTTAGTGATAGCCACGTGCTATGGGTGGCGCACATGTGAGGGGTTGAGCCCATGCGCATGCACCGGGGAATTATTCATGCTCGGGGTAGTGCTTAAGCTACTATATGCCTTGAATCAATTGTTAAACCTCATGCTATTATATTCCTTATGTTTGTACCTCTTTGTGAGTAATTGGATCCTATTGGATGTTACATATACGTTAATTCCCTGATTGAACATGATAAATGCTATTTTGTGATCAAATTGGCTAATTTGAACTATGCTAGTACATTTCATAGGTATAGACCTTAGCATGTCACTTATATTAGTCCATGAGTATGTAATTTGATATCCATTTTTCATGTACATGTACATGTATGTATATATATATATATATATATATATATATATATATATATATATATATATATATATATTTATATACTTTCTGTGTGATATGGACTGGACTGATAACAAGTGTGTGATCTGTGCGGATCCGAGTTATTATTGGCACATGAGCTTTCTATGCGGTTACTATTATTGACACATGATTTTTCCGTGCGGTTACTATCATTGGCACGTGAGTTGCCGTTTGGTTGTTATTGTTGGCACGTGAGTCGTCCGTGCAGTGTGTGAATAAGGATTCATCCCCTTAGAGTCACCCTCGTATGTTTCTCTCTTGATGATGTACACGCAGGTTGTGAGAAATCGAAAGATTTCTAGTTGATATGGATTTTGGTAAAGTTGATTATTGGTTGGACTTTGCAACTCCTCTCTATTTGTAAATTTCTTGGATATATACATGATTTTATTGTATCTCTTCTCTATTTTCTAGTTTCGAAGTGTATACATGCGTTTATGCGTACCTTCTCTATATGCTAACTTACTTGATGAGATGAGACACGATACATATTTTCTCTATATGTGAGTCTGTGTGACTTGACTTGTTTAACCATGCATATCTTCTCTATATGCAATTGTTGTTGGATCACATGGTATTTCCCGCATATATTTTCTATATGCAAGTTTGATGATTTAATGATATTGGTCGCATATCTTCTCTTTATGCTGGATTGTTAACTGATTCAGGACTTAGCACATTAACTCATTGTGCACTGATGTGGTCTTATATGTGTTATATGATTAGATGGCACCATTGTCATGTACTTGTGAAATTCACGATTAAACAGGTTATATCTTGCTACTATTACCTCGCCGAGGTTAGTTATGATACTTTCTGAGTACATGGGGTCGGTTTTACTCATACTACACTTCTGCACCTTGTGTGCAGATCTTGGAGCTGAGTTGATGTGGGCGATGGAAGTTGGCATTGAAGATATACCTCTTTTCTGTATATAGCTACCACTTGTTGTCACGACCCAAAATCCTAACCTGCCGTGATAGCGCCTAACGTGGTACTTGGAAAGTCTACATTATGACATAATTCCAACACTTTTAACAGAAAATGAATTAAAGCAGTTTAAATAATAAAGGTTCTCATAGACAGGGATAGAAACCCAAAACTCAATGTGGATGTATAGCAAGGTGCGGAGTACATGAGCATCTATACGTCATAAGTATGGAAAACACTGTCTATAATAGTCTGAAACTAAATACTATAAGCAGGAAAATAGGGAAGAAGAGACAAGGTCTATGGAACGCCGGGCATCTACCTTGGAATCTCCCAAAAGATCAAATGTGCAATGAAATCGACACCCACTTATCCGGAAACACCTGGACCTGCACACGAAGTGCAGGGTGTAGCATGAGTACAACCAACTCAGTAAGTAACAAGACTAAATAAAGAACTGAAAGTAGTGACGAGCTTCATAGTTAAAGTTCATTACATGAATTTCAACATAGGAAGGTAGGCATGCTTTCATGTTCGACAATTAAAGCCAAAACAGTTAACTCAAGTCAAGTTCAATTGGAACAAAAGATATTATCTCTCAGAAATTCCAAGACAGTGATATATGACAGCGGAAGTGCAATAATAATGAAGTCAATGCATCCTCGCAATGCAACAGTCCCTTAGGCCTCCCATTCACTCCAACCTTACAATTACTCTTCCCTCACAGTCACTCATTCCTTTAAATCACTCATCACTCAACACTCGACACTCGCACTCAGTAGGTGCCTGCGCTCACTGGGGGTGCGTAAAAACTACGGAGGGGCTCCTTCAGCCCAAGCGTTATAACAAGCAAATCATGGCAAAAATCAATGAAACATGATGTGGCGTGCATCCCGATCCCATAAATATCCTAACAATCAAGCTCTCGACCTCACTCAGTCATCAACCTCTCCAGTCTCTCGGGCTCTCAGAAATCAAGATAATCAGCCCAAACAACGTGGTAATGCATCAATAATGAACAATAGAGAATGAGATGTAATATGCAAGTAAAACTGTGACTGAGCACAAAACAGCAATTTAGCAGATAACTCAACTTGTACACGACCTATGTGGGTCCCTATAGTGTCAACACATAGTCTAAACATGATTTGCAGTTCAATTTCTCTAATACGTGGAAAACAGATAGATAACAACAGATTATTCAACTAAACGGTTCCATGGAATTGACCAAGTCACAATTCCTACGGTGCACGCCCACACGCCCACATGCCCGTCACCTAGAATGTGCATCACCTCAAAACCAATCACATAACACATAATTTTCATACCCTCATAACCAAATTTAGAACTGTTATTACCTCAACCAGAGAAAATCTCTACTCTAACACACTCTTGCCTCGTGAAACGACCTCTGAATGCCTCGAATCTATCCATAAATAATTTGATATAATCAATGCAGGCTAAAGGAATCAAGTCCATAGGAAAATGCTAAGTTATTAATCAAAGTAAAAAAATTGACTCAAAAGATGGCTCCCGGGACCACGTCTCGAAATTTGATAAAAGTCTCAAAACCCGAAAGCCCATTCAACCCTGAGTCCAATCATACCAAATTTATCAAAATCCGACACCGAATCGTCACCCAAATCTCCAAATCCCTAGCCTCAAACCCCCAATTTACACCTTAAATACACACCAATTAGGTGAAAAAATCGACTGGGAAGAAAGATTATTGATTGAAAATGAGCATAAGGGACTTACCTCAAGAATCCCTTAGAAAATCCTCTCAAGAATCGCCAAAACCCGAGCTCAAATGTTTAAAATGAAGCAAAATCGCGAACCCTTGTATTTAAGTGTTCTGTCCAGTACTTCCGCTTCTGCAGCATCGCAGAAGCGACCACTCACCCGCATATGCGGCTTCCCTTTATCCTGCGGTCCCTTCCTCCGCTCCTACGGACTCGCTTCTACGAGCCTCCAAGCCGCTTCTGCGGAACCCAGCTCCCGGCCCTATTCCGCTTATGCAGTCTCCCTGCGGCATATGCCGTCACACAGGTGCGACAATTCCCTCGCACGTGCGGCCACCTACACACTCCCCTCCAAACTCGCACCAGTGCAAACTAGCCCGCATCTGCGAGCTTTCACCTGCGATCAAAGCTCCGCATGTGTGGTTACACCAGCAGAGTCCAGCTTCAACAATCTCTCATTTTCAACTTTTGATCCGTTAACCATCTCGAATCAACCCGAAGCCCCCGGGACCTTAATCAAACATACCAACAAGTCTTAAAACGCGATATGAACTTAGTCGATCCCTCAACTCACATAAAAATCACGAATTGCACCCCAATTTAAGCCTATTGAAACTAGGGAATTCCAACTTTTACAAACGATGCCGAAATATATCAAATCGCGTCTGATTGACCCCAAATTTTGCACACAAATTAAAAATGACATTACAGACCCACTCCAACTTTCGGAACCAAAATCCGACCCCGATATCAAAAATTCCACTCACGGTCAAACTTTCAAAAAATCCAACTTTCGCCATTTCAAGCCTAATACCACTACGGACCTCCAAATCACAATGCGGACACGCTCCTAAGTCCAAAATCACCCAACGAAGCTAAAAGAACCATCAAAACTCCATTTCATAGTCGTTTACATATCAATCAACATCCGGTCAACCATTTCAACTTAAGCTTTCAACTATGAGACTAAGTGTCTCAATTCATTCTGAAATTTTTTCGAACCCGAACCGACTACTCTGACAAGTCACATAATGTCTATAAAGTACATAATAAATAGTAAATGGGGGAACATGGCTACAACTCTAAATACAACTGGCTGGGTCGTTACACTTGTCCTTGGTAGTTTTGGATTCGTACTATATTTATGTATATTCCAAAAGATGTTGTATTTATTTTCCTACCAACTTTGTAAATTTAAATCATAGTGGCTCATGACTTGTACTACCAATCCTTGGGATATTGTATGGATATTCAATTATTTCATTTATTGATTACTTATGATCTTCATTAGAATTGTGTAGGTGTTGTTTAACTTACCTAGTGGATTGGATTAGGTGCCATTACGACTAGGTGGAATTATTATCACTTGGTATTCAAAACCAGTAAATCAATAAACATTAGTTTAAGGAAAAAACACAACAGAAAAAATTCTAAGCCCAAAAGTTTCTTGTGTTTCCTTAAGAAATTTAATCCCCTAACAATGCCAAAGGTTGCAAATTAACTCCTCCCAGGATAGAACGGAATAACTATTCTATGATAGCGGCACTTCAAATCACAAAATTTCGGCAAACTCAAATGGCGGAGCAAATCACACAAAATGCTTACGTTTTGCTTTTGAAAAACCAATGTAGTATGCAGAAGAGTGAAGGGAGAGATTTTAGATTTTTCAGTGATGGAATATGAGGTTAATCTATTTATAGACAACAAGGTTGAGTCCCAACAGGTGCAAAGGTGCTTGTTCGTTGAAAAGGTGTCTATTCAGCTATTAAATAGAATGTTTGGTGTTTACTCAGCTGTTGGTCGTGAAAGTGATTCCGCAATCTTCCAACGCGAAAAAATATAAGAAAAAAGAATATTAAATGATGAAAAGGAAAATAAATTTGGTCTGAAAAATAATCAATCAATCATATCAATTGACCAAATCTGAAGCCGAAGTCGAGCCGAGCGAGCAACGACGACACGAGGAACCACTTCTTCTTAACTCTTTAAGAGATAGAAGATGTGCTTCTTTATATAAGTGCAAAGTACTTTTGCCTTCGTCGAATGTGACGAGAATTTCCGTTATACATAATGCTCCTAGCCCTTCTTATTGTTGCTTGACTGTCGCAATGTATGCATACAAGTGCCACAGGTTTGGGCAAAAATGGAATGTTTTCTAAGAAATTTCGGAGCCATCATATTCTTCACCGACCTTGTCTAAAGTTATAAACCCAGACTTTATTGTAGAGCGGGCGATGCATGTCTGTTTGGACGACTTCCAAGACACTGCTCCTCCACCAATGGTAAAAAGGTATCCACTAGTGGATTTTAATTTCGTTGATCCGGTGATGTATTTTGCATCACTATATCCCTCAACAACTGCGGGATAATTATTGTAATGCAATGCATAGTCTTGGGTATATTTCAAATATCCCAAAACTTTTTTCATTGCTATCCAATGAGCTTGGTTGGGATTACTTGTGTATTGACTAAGCTTACTTATCGCACAAGCTATATCAGGTCGTGTACAATTCATGATGTACATCAAACTTCCCAACACTCGAGCATATTCCAATTGAGACTTGCTTTGACCTTTATTATTTACAAGATTATGGTTTAAATCAATTGGCATTTTTGCTTCTTTAAAGTCCAAATATTTGAACTTTTCAAGTACCATTTTAATATAATAAGATTGAGACAAAGCTAGACCTTGAGGAGTCTGAAGTATCTTAATTCCCAAAATTAAATCGGCAACTCCTAAGTCTTTCATATCAAACTTACTAGTAAGCATGCGCTTAGTAGCATTTATGTTAGTAATGTCTTACTTGTTATCAACATATCATCTACATATAAACAAACAATGACTATTTGATTTGGAGTATTCTTAATGTAAACATATTTTTCACACTCATTGATCTTGAAATCATTTGACAACATTATTTGGTCAAATTTTGCATGCCATTGCTTTAGTGCTTGTTTTAGTTCGTAAAGTGACTTAACAAGTTGACACACCTTCTTTTATTTTCCGGGAACTACAAACCCTTCAGGTTATTCCATATAGATTTCTTCCTCTAAATATCCATTTAAGAAGGTTGTCTTTACATCCATCTGATGGATTTGAAGGCCATACACAGCGGTTAACGCTATTAACACCCGTATAGATGTAATCCTTGTTAGCGGCGAGTATGTGTCAAAGTAATCAAGACCTTCTCATTGTCTAAACCCTTTAACAACTAATCTTGCCTTATATTTGTCAATAGTACCATCATATTTCATTTTCCTTTTGAAATCCATTTAGAACCCGAAGGTTTATTTTTCGGAGGAAGATCAACCAATTCCCAAGTATGATTACTTAATATGTATTCTATCTCACTATTTACTGCCTCTTTCCAATATTGTGCTTCCGAGGAAGGCATTTCATTTTTGAACGTTTGAGGCTCATTTACCAATAAGAATGCCTAAAAATCTGGTCCAAAGGAAGTAGCTCTCTTTTGACGTTTACTACGTCTTGGATTTTCCTCATCAAAAGTACTTTCCTTTTCTTCTTCCCGAGGTCGCTTAGAATTTTTATTAAACGACTCACATTCTATTTTATACGGATAAATATTGTCAAAGAATTAAGCATTATCCGATTCAATTACCGTATTAATATGAATGTCAGGATTTTCTGATTTATGAACCAGAAAACGATATGCTTTACTATTTCTCGCATATCCTATGAAAATGCAATCAGCCGTTTTCGGTCCAATCTTCACCCTTTTGGTTTTAGGAATTTTCACTTTAGTCAAATACCCCCTCACTTTAAATTATTTTAAGTTGGGTTTCCTATATTTCCATTTTCATATGTAATAGATTGTGTTTTATTATGGGGAACTCGGTTAAGTATTTGATTCGCTGTAAATATAGCTTCCCCCCACAAGTTTTGGGGTAAACCCTAGCTTATCAATAAGTCATTCATCATCTTCTTTAACATTCTATTCTTTCTTTTCGCACTTCCATTAGATTGAGGTGAGTAAGGGGAAGTTATTTGGTGAATAATGCCATATTCCAAACATATTTCTTCAAAAGGAGATTCATATTTTTCACCCCTATCACTTCTTATCATTTTGATCTTTTTGTTTAGTTATGTTTCAACTTCATTTTTGTATTGCTTGAATGCCTCAATTGCTTCATCTTTACTATTAAGTAATTAAATATATCAATATCTAGTACTGTCGTTAATAAAAGTTATGAAATACTTTTTTCTATTCCGAGATGGTATTGACTTCATGTCGCAAATATCTATGTAAATTAAGTCTAAAGGATTTGAATTCCTTTCAACTGACTTATAAGGATGTTTAACATACTTAGATTCCACACATATTTTACATTTCAAATTATCGCATTAAAATTTAGGCAATACTTCCAAGTTAATAATTTTTCGTATTGTTTTGAAGTTAACATGACCTAAACGTGCATGCCATAAATTATCTGACTCAAGTAAGTAAGAAGAAGCTTGAACTTTATTAATATCAATAGCTATTACATCAACTTGAAAAGGCCCTCAGTTAGGTATCCTTTTCCTACATACACATCATTCTTACTTATTACAACTTTTTCAGAAACAAATACACACTTAAATCCATTCTTGATAGGAAGTCCAGCAGAGACTAAATTCTTGCGAATTTCAGGAACGTGAAGAACATTGTTCCTCTCTCTATCTCTATAACCCAATGCTCACCGTTGCACGTTAGTACGACATCCGACCATCGTGGATATGGCTCGGGGAAGAGGAAGATCTCAAGGACGACCAAGGTTGCAACCTTTAGCTGGGGGAGGAAACCTAGCTGAAGTCAACATGCAACTAGAGAAAACTCCAGTAGCTACTATGGCGAATGTTACTATTCCATTGGAAGATGGTAGACTGAAGCAACATGCAAGTGATGAAGCAAGCAACAACTAAGAGATTGGATCTGAGTGTTAGTCCAATTTTAAGCGACCAAAGTGACAAAATGATTGAGAAGACTGTAGATCTAGCGAGTACAAGCAAGATAACACAAGATCTAGCATCAATAAATGAGGAGAAAGAGAAAACAACATCGTGGAACTCATTATTTGCAGGTAATCGAAGCTCTGAAAATGGTTTGAAATTAAGTTACATACCACCTAAAATTGTGGAAGGGAAGACAGTGGTACAACTTGAGAAAGAGGATGTGGAGAAGGAAACACTGAAATGGAGATGTACCCTAATTGTGTATGTAATTGGAGAAACTCCGGGCTATAATTACATGCACAGATTTGTAAAACAGAGTTGGAATCATGTTTCAAAGCCGGAAGTATTCTATCATGATGAATGATACTATGTAGTGAAGTTTCAATCTGTTAATAATATGAACGAGATCCTATACTCTGGTCCATATACAATGAATAATAAGCCACTTATTTTGAAGCCATGGACTGTCAACTTTGATTTTACTAAGGAATTTCTATCTGAAATTCCCATGTGGGTGATACTGCCTAACTTACCTATGAGTTGTTGGGGAGCTCAGTCTCTGAGCAGAATTAGAAGTGCAATTGGCAAACCCCTGTATGCAGATGAATGCACATCCAAGCAGAAGAGGATTTCATATGCTCGAATGTTAATTGAGATTAATGTCACTAGACCACTACCAACAAGTGTTACAGTATGGGAACCTGATGGGAGACAGTTTGAACAAACAATAGACTATGACTGGAAACCCAAATTCTGTGAAGAATGTTTGAAGATTGGTTACTCTTGCAAGAAAGTTGAGGCAGAACAGAATCACTATGAACAACCTAGAAGGAGAAAGAGACTAGTTGTTGGCCCAATTGCCACACAGGAAGCTCCTCAACCAGTAGAGAAAGTGGTGCAAGAGTGGAGAGCTAAGAAGACTATTAAGGTGAAGGATCTGCCTATTGTGGTAGTAGGAACAGATCAACAAGTTGAAGAGACAAATGATAAGCAACTTTCTGAGCAAATACAACAACCTGTGTGAAGACCAAGCACTAAGGAATGAGGTGTATACTCCTCAATAAAGCCCTGAACTGAGTTGTATCAGGGAGTTTCCAACTTTGGCTACTAGTGTACTGAGAGGGAAAATAGCAATGGAGAATATAGGTGGAAAGGGGATTCGGCAATGCTTACCCACAACAGAGAGTGGGCCACATATTATATCTTAATGACTTGGGTAATGTGGAATGTGAGAGGAATAAATAAGAGATATAAACAAAAGGAGCTAAAGGTATACTTACAGAATAAACATAAAAAGTTAGCTGACTTTTTGGAAACTAGAGTACAAGAGAGTAGGGCCAACAAGGTATTCAAAAATATTTTGCCAGGATGGGCAATACAGAACAACTATCAAAGTGCAGTAAATGGGAGGATATGTCTTACATGGGATCCCAGGGTTTATTGTATTGATGTTGAAAAGATAAAATCTCAATTAATCCACTACACAGTAAGGGGGAGGCTGGATGGATTTGAAGCTTGTCTTACACTAGTATATGGATTTAACACAGTTGATCAGAGGAAGTCTTTATGGAGTAGTTTGAATGATATCTCAATACAAATGACAAAACCTTGGATAATTGGTGGAGACTTTAATGCTGTGTTGTATATACAGGACATAATGTATGGCAATCCAGTCCCAATGAATGAAATGGTTGACTTTTCAGACTGTATACATAACCTTTTTCTGAATGAGATGGCATGGAAATGAGAACTATACTTGGTCTAACAAACAACAAGGTAATGATAAGATACTAAGCAGGATTGATAGGGTGTTTGGTAATGACTTGTGGATGGATAACTGGGGGCATGTATGCACTGAATATGAAGTACCACTGATATCAGATCACTCACCTATGCTGCTGAACATTCAGTCGGTAAGATCCAATATCAAATCACCATTTAGATTCTTTAATGTGTGGACAGATCATAAGGAATTTGAAAGTCTGGTGAAGTGAATATGGAAGAGAAGATCAGCAGAGGATAAAATGGAGAATATATGGAAGAAGATCAAAGCTCTGAAGCCACTATTTAGAAGACTAAATGCGAAAGAATATAAGGGAATTTCAAAAAGAATTGAAAATGCAAGAAGTGACCTTATTACATTACAAGAAAAGATGCAAATCCAGTACAGTGACAATCTGTTAGAACAAGAGAAACAAACACTCCAGCAACTAGAGAAATGGTCCTTAATTGAGGAGAGTATCCTGAAACAAAAATCAAGAGTTTAAATGGATTAAATTGGGAGATGACAACAATAAATATTTTTTTGCTATTGTGAAAGAGAGAAGCCATAGAAAACAAATCCTAGATCTTACAACAGAGGATGGAAGGAAGGTTAATAATCAGGCTAGCATAAAGAAGAGTTTATAAGCTTTTATAAAAACCTGATGGGGGCTTCTACAAAGAAATAATGAAAAATGGACCTAAGCTTAATCATAAACAACAACTTAGTTTAATTGTTGAAGTGACAGAAGAAGAAGTATATAAAGGTTTATATGCTATACATGAGGATAAAGCTCCTGGGGTTGATGGCTACAACTCATGCTTCTTCAAGAAAGAATGGCATATAATGAAACAGGAGATTGTGCAAGCAGTGCAGGATTTCTTTCTCACAGGCAGAATGTATAAAGCCATAAATTGTACAACAATTACGCTTGTCCCTAAAGTGAATAGCCCAACTGCAGCAAGAGAATTCAGGCTTATTGCATGTTGTATTGTCCTATATAAGATCATATCTAAAATACTAGCAAACATACTGCAAGGAGTAATTGCTAGTGTGATAAGTGATCCCAGGCATGATTCATTCCAGGAAGGAAAATATCAGGTAACATAATCCTCTCTCATGAACTTGTGAATGCATACACCAGAAAGAATTTTTCTCCAAGGTGTATGATCAAGATTGATCTAACTAAAGCTTATGATTCTGTGGAATGGATATTCCTAGAACAAGTTATGGTTGAGCTGGGATTCCCTAGTAGATTTCAGCAATGGGTGCTTACTTGTGTGAAAATTATGAGCTACTCAATTATCATCAATGGAGAACCTACAGAACCTTTTCCAACTGCCTAGGGGTTGAAACAGGGAGACCCTATGTCTGTTTTCCTATTGGAAATTGCTATGGAGTACTTAACTATATGCTTGAATGGTCTGAAAAAGGAAAAGGAGTTCAAATACCACCCTAGATGTGCTAAGCTGGGCATAACTCATCTGAGTTTTGCAGATGATCTGTTACTATTTGCAAGGGGTGACATGGCCTCAATCACTCAATTACAACAGTGTCTTAATCACTCCTATGGAACTTCAGGCATAAAATCTAACCAGGAAAAGAGCTCAATTTTCTTTGGAGGTGTAACTCAGTTGGCTAGTGAAGTGATAGTGCAGAATTTGGTTACTCCAGAGGTGTCTTTCCAGTTAAGTACTTGGGAGTTCCATTAACCACCAAGAAGATGTACATAGCTCAATGGCAACCACTTATTGAGAAGATGGTGGTAAGAATCTCATCATGGACAGCAAAAAAGCTCTCATATGCTGGAAGAATACAGTTAGTGCAATCTGTCTTATTTGCTATTCAAGATTATTGGTCACAGTTGTTTCTGATGCCTAGAAAAGTTCTGAAGACTATTGAAGCATATTGTAGAAGCTATGTATGGTCAGGAGTTAATGTTATTACAAGAAGATCTCTAGTAGCTTGGACAAAATATGTACACCTAAGAGTGCTGGGGGCTAAATCTAATCAATCTTAAAGTTTGGAATAGAGCAGCAACATCAAAAAACTATTGGGATCTAGCAAACAAGGGTGACACGATGTGGATCAAATGGATACATGCGTACTATATAAAAGGTCAAAAACTTTCTAATATGCCAATGCCAAAGAAGGCTTCTTGGCTAGTTAGAAAGATGGTGGAGGCTAGAGGATCAGTAGAAGCAATCCTCATCCAACTAAAGAAGAACAACAACATGATCAGGCAACTATATTTTGCTATGATAGGTCAATTTCCAAGAGTTGAATGGAAGATGTTTATGTTTGGGAATGAAGCAAGGGAAAAAGCTAAATTTACAATGTGGCTATACTTCCAAGATATGATGTTGACCAAAGACAGATTAGCTAAATGGGGGATACAGGTGGACAAGAAGTGTGTGATGTGTAAAGTATATGATGAGAACAAGAAACATATATTTGTTGAATGCGAGTTTACTAAGTACGTATGGATAAGGTTACTGAAATGGATGCAAAGACAACCTGTCTGGGCATCTTCACGGGATAAACACTAGAAATGGGCAGCAGAGAATGCAAAAGGGAAATCAAGCAAGGCATGAGTCTTCAAAATGATGTATACAGAAGCAATTCATACAATCTGGAATGAGAGAAATCATAGGATATTTGAGAAACGGAGCAGAGTAGCTGAAGATCTAGATAGGAATATAGAATGTGTATGCAATGTTATAGCAACAAAGCAAAACAGACAACTTATGCAAAAGTTTAAATTTTGATTGTAAGTACAATAGTATAGAGAAGGTGAGTTTAAAACTGATATCTATATAGTTTGGAGAGAGGGAATAGATAGGATGGTAGGTTGTGTTTAAGCCAACTGCGGATTTGTAAAGTTTCATTGGTGATTAATGGAAAATTTTAATTACCAAAAAAAAGAACATTGTTTAGAGTCACGACTTTGCCCGAAGTCATCTTCAAAACTATCTTCCCAACTCCTTCAATTTTTGCTGTTGCGAAGTTCCCCATAAATATAGTCTCATCGGGCCCTGCGGGAACATAAGAGGCAAATAACTCTTTGTTAGCACAAACATGGCGAGTGTCTCCAGAATCAATCCACCATTCCTTGGAATTTCCTACCAAGCTACATTCAGATAGCATGGCAAATAAGTCCTCCATTTCATCGTTCTTTTCCACCATGTTTGCTTGACTCTTCTTCTTGTCTTTCTTCGGTGCACGACAATCCTTAGCCTTATGTCTAACCTTTCCACAGTTGTGGCAATTACCTTTGAACTTCTTCTCGCTTGGGTAATTCTTTGGACCAGACGACTTTTTTCTCTTTCGATTGCTTGTAGACGCTTCCTCAACAATATTTGCTCTCATTATTTTTGAGTTACTATGTGACCTATTCTCATCAGCCTTGTTGTTCTCTTCAATCTGTAGACGAACAATACGGTCTTCAAGCATTATTTCCTTGCGCTTATGATTCAAGTAATTCTTAAAGTCATTCCACAGCGGAGGCAACTTTTCAATAAATGTCGCAACTTGAAACGCTTCATTTATGACCATACCTTCAATCATAAATTTATAATTAGTAAAATGATCAATATCTTGAATAAAAATGTTTACTTGGTTTATACCTTCAACAAGGAGGTCATGAACAATAACTTTCAATTCTTGGACTTGCGTTATGACATATTTGCCGTCAACCATTTTGAAATCTAGAAATTTGGCGGCCACAAACTTCTTTAGTCCAGTATCTTCAGTCTTGTACTTCTTTTCAAGAGCATCCACAATTCTCTTGATGTTTTCATGACGCTATAAACATTGTACAAGCCGTATTCCAAGCAACTTAAAATATTTTTTTTGCATAAGAAGTCAAAATGCTTCCATGCCTCGGTGACCACAAATCGCTCATTTTCAGGAGTTTCTTCTTGCAGAACTGGAACGTCTTCGCTGATAAAGAGATGTAAACTGAGTGTGGTCAGGTAGAAGAACATTTTCTGCTGCCAAATCTTAAAGTCCACACCGGAAAACTTTTCGGGTTTTTCTGCCAGTTCCATTGCCAATGTAGGAGTTGTGCGACTTAAAGACACAGTAGTCATTGCAACAGTAGTCCCAACAGAACCATTATGTTGTTCCGCACTTTTTGTCATTTTTCTGTAAAAGAAATTGACAAACATAATTAGTATCTCGATGAAGTGTTTATATCTTCAAACCGAATATAAAAAACGGAGTTATTATATCTCGGATTGAGTAGAAAGTCACAAGGACTTTAATCTCAAACTATAGTAGAAAATCCGAAAATTTTAATCTCCAAAACGGGAGTAGAAAATCAAAAAGATTTTAGTCTCCCAAAGAAGAAAGTAAGATGAATACATAAATAAATAGTAACTTCCTTAAGATTGTTATCACTCTGTATCCAAAACCAGTAAATCAATAAACGTTGGTTTAAGGAAAAAACAAAGCAGAAAAAATTCCAAACCCACAAGTTTCTTGTGTTTCCTTAAGGAATTTAATCCCCTCACAATGCCAAAGGTTGCGGATTAATTTCTCCCAGGATAGAACGGAATAAATAATCTGTGATAGCGGCACTTCAAATCGCAGAATTTCAGCGAACTCAAATGCGGAGCAAATCACACAAAATGCTTACTTTTAGCTTTCGAAAAACCGATGCAGTATACAGAAGAGAGAGGGGAGATATTTTAGATTTTTCAGTGATGGAAAATGAGGCTAAGCCTCTTTATTTATAGCCAACAAATTTGAGTCCCAAGCGTAATTCCAAGCGCTGCAGCGGAATCCGATCCGCGGCCGCAGAATTCCAAGCGCTGCCGTGGAATTCCAAGCACTGCCGCACTTCTATGTTCAGAGAACTGAACCTGCGACCTGCAATTTTCAACCTTCAGTTATTCTTCTAAGTGTCAAAACACTATGTGGCATACTCGAAACTCACCTGAGCCCTCGGGTCCCCAAACCAAATATGCACGCAAGTCTAAAAATATCATACGGACTTGCATGTGCAATCAAATCATTGAAATGACATCAAAATTTAAAAATCCAACCTCAAAATCAAGATTTTTCCTCAAGAACACTCAAATTTCACAAGTACGACTTTCACATTATAACAAATCTGTACCGGGCTCCGAAACCAAAATACGGACCCGATACTAATGAGTTCAAATAATAATCATTTTTTTATTTCCTTTAAAATTTTAGTATAGCAATTTTCTTCAAAAATTGTTTTTAAGGCTAAGGACCTCAAAATTCATTTCCGGGCATATGCCCAAGTCCAATATTTTACTGCGGACCTTCCGGGATTGGAGGAACACAGATCCAGGTCCGATTACTCAAAATGTTAACCAAAGTCAACTAAAACCGAATTTTAACTCTAAAATTTATTTTTTCTCATATTTTCACATAAAAACTTTGCGAATTTACGCCCGGACTGCGCACACAAATCGAGATAATTAAAATTAATCACTTTAAAGCTAGTAAGCCTGGAATAGAGTCTATATTCATAGTATGACCCTTTGGGTCATCACAATCTTCACCTCTAAACAAAACGTTCATCCTCAAATGGACATAGAAAATTACCTGAATTGGCAAACAAGTGGGGATATCTACTCTGTATGCCCGACTCGGGCTCCCAAGTAGCTGCCTCAACGGGCTGACCTTTCAACTGCATACAAACGAAAAGATAACTCTTTGATCTCAATCGACGAACCTGTCGGTCTAAAATGGCTACTGGCTCCTCCTCATAAGTTAAGTCCTTCTCCTACTAGACAGAACTGATATCTAACATGTGGGACGGGTCACCCTGATATTTCCGGAGCATAGACACATGGAATATCGGATGAACTGAGGATAACCCTGGAGGCAACACAAGTCTATAAGCTACCTCCCCCACTCTATCAAGAATCTCGAACGACCCAATATACCTAGGGTTCAACATACCCTTCTTACCAAATCTCATAACACCCTTCATGGGTGATAACCGAAGTAATACTCTCTCTCCAACCATGAATGCTACATATCGAACCTTATGATCGACATAACTCTTTTTCCTAGACTGAGCTGCACGAAGTCGATCCTGAATAATCTTGACCTTATCTAAGGCCTCATGAACTAAGTCTGTACCCAATAACCGAGCTTCTCCAGGCTCAAACCATCTGACTGGCGACCTACACCGTCTACCATATAGTGCCTTATAGGGAGCCATATGAATGCTCGACTGGTAGCTATTATTATAGGCAAACTTCGCTAACGGAAAGAATTGATCCCAAGAACCTCCAAAGTCAATAACACAAGCGCGGAGCATGTCCTCCAAAATCTAAATAGTACGCTCGGACTACCCGTCTGTCTGAGGATGAAATGTTGTTCTCAACGCAGCTCGGTTACCCATTTCACGCTGAACTACCCTCCAAAAGTGCGAGGTAATTGTGTACCCCGATCAGAAATGATAGACACAGGCAAACCATGAAGGCGAACAATCTCTCGAATATATATCTCTTCCAGTCGCTCTGAAGTAATAGTACTTGCCACTGGAATGAAATGTGTTGATTTAGTCAGCCTATCCACAATGACCCAAACTGCGTCGAATTTCCTCTGAGTCCGTGGGAGTCCAACAATGAAGTCCATGGCGATACGCTCCCACTTCCACTCAAGAATCTCTACCTGCTGAAGCAACCCACCGAGTCTCTGATGTTCTTACTTCACTTGCTGGAAATTCAAACAAAGAGCCACATAAGCGATAATATGCTTTTCATCCTTCTCCACCAATAATTCTGCTTCAAATACTAGAACATTTTGGCTGCACCTGGGTGAATAAAATACTTAGAACTGTGTGTTTACTCAAGAATCAACTCACGAAATCTATCAACATTAGGTACACATATACGACCATGCATCCTTAAAACACCATCATCTCCAATTGTAACCTTCTTAGAACCACCATGCCTAACTGTTTCCCTAAGGACCGTCAAATGCGGGTCATCATTCTGCCGATCTATGATACGCTCAAATAAGAAAGACCGAGCGACTGTACAAGCTAGAACACTGTTGGGTGAAATATCTAACCTCACGAACTGATTAGCCAAAGTCTAAATATTTGAAGCCAACTGTCTCTCACTGACTGGAATAAATGCAAGACTGCCTATACTCAAAGATTTCCTACTCAATGCATCGACACCACATTGGCCTTCCCTGGATGATATAATATAGTGACATCATAATCCTTCAATAATTCTAACCATCTCCTCTATCTCAAATTAAGATCCTTTTGCTTGAACAAGTATTAGAGACTGCAATGGTCTGTGAAAACCTCGCATTGCACACCATAAAGATAGTGCCTCCAAATCTTTAATGCATGAACAATGGCTGTCAATTCAAAGTCGTGAACGGGATAATTCTTCTCATGGACTTTCAACTGTCGAGACGCATATGCAATCACCCTGCCATCCTGCATCAACACTGCTCCGAGTCCAACTTGAGAAGCATCACAATAAACCGTGAAAGAACCTGAACCTAATGGAAGCACCCACACCGGTGCCGAAGTCAAGGCTGTCTTGAGCTTTTGAAAGCTTGCCTCGCACTCGTCTGACCATTTGAATGGAGAACCTTTCTCATTTAATTTAGTCATTGGGGCTGATATGGATGAAAATCCCTCCACAAAACGACGGTAGTAACCCGCCAAACCCAAGAAGCTCCTGATTTCCGTGGCTGTAAGGGGTCTAGGCCAGTTCTTGACTGCCTCTATATTCTTAGGATCTACCTGAATACCCTATGCTGATAAGATATGTCCCAAGAAAGCTACTGAATCCAACCAGAATTCATATTTTGAAAACTTTGCATAGAATTGATTATCCCTCAAAGTCTGGAGCGCTATACGGAGGTACTGTTCATGCTCCTTTCGGCTGCGGGAGTATATAAGAATATCATCACTGAACATAATTACAAAAGAATCCAGATGAGGCTTGATAACCCGATTCATCAAGTCCATAAAGGTTGCTGGAGCATTAGTTAAACCAAAGGACATCACCAGAAATTCATAGTGCCCAAACCTCGTCTGAAAGGCTGTCTAGGAACATCGGACGCCGTAATCTTCAACTGATGGTAACCAGATCTTAGATAAATTTTTGAAAACACACTAGCACCCTTAAGCTGATCAAATAAATCATCTATTCTCGGCAATGGATATTTATTCTTGATAGTAACCTTATTCAACTGTCAGTAATCTATACACATTCTTATTGATCCATCCTTTTCTTCACAAACAAAACTGGTGCACCCCAAGGCGAGACACTGGGTCTAATAAAGCCCTTATCAAGCAAGTATTGCAACTGCTCATTCAATTCTGGTAGGGCCATCCGATATGGAGGAATGGAAATGGGCTGAGTTCCTATAGCCACATCAATACAAAAATTAATATCCATGTCGGGTGGCATCCCCGGATGGTCTGCAGGAAACACCTCGGGAAACTCGCGAACAATAGGCACTGAATCTATGGAAGAAACTTTAGCCTCAAAATCACGAATATGAGCTAAATAATCCTAACACCCCTTATCAACCATACGGCGAGCCATGGCATAAGAAATCATTTTGCTGGGAGAATGACCAGGAGTCCCTTTCCATTCAATCGAGGCAACCCTAGCAAGTCTAAAGGAAATGTACTTGGCGTGACAGTCCAAGATGGAATAATAGGGTGACAACCAATCCATGCCCAATATAACATCAAAATCAACTATGTCAACAAGCAAAAGGTCTATACTAGTTTCAAGACTTTTAATGACTACTATGCACGAACGATACACATGATCTACCACAATAGCACCCCCCACTGTCGTTGAATCATAAACAGGAATACTCAAGGAATTACGGGGCAACCCCAAATACGAGGAAAAATATGATGACACATAAGAATTAGTAGACCCCGGATCAAACAAAACTAAGGCATTTCTATCACAAACTGAAATGATACCTGTAATAACATCATCGGAGGAATCCGCCTCGGGTCTAGCTGGAAATGCATAAAGTCGGGAATGGGATCCACCACCCTGAACTATGTCTGCGAAGACCTCTGATAGGCGCCACCTCTAGCGAGCTGGCCTCCGCCTCTAGCGGCCTGACCTCCACCTCTAACATTTTGGCCTCTACCTCTAGGTACCTGACCCCTACCCCTGGCTGGCTGGGCAGGGGGTGCTGTAACTATAGCACGGGAACTCTGGTACTGATATTGATTACTCGGATGTATCGGACAAGATCTCCAAACATGCCCATATTCACCACACTCAAAGCATCCCTCCTGATATTGAGACTGACCCCCAAGAACCAACTGGCCTCCAAAATAACTCTGCAGAGGAGGTGCTCTAATAGGAGCTGATGGTGCACTCTAGACTGGCTGAGCAGAAGGAAGTATATAAGAACCACAACCACCTGAAGTACCATGTGAAACCTGAAGTGCTGAGTAAAATGGCATGGAAGACTAGACTCTACTAAATGAAATCCCGCCTCCAGACGAGGCACCACTGAATCCACCGGAATGGCGAGGTCTCTTGTTTGAACCCTGTCCTCCCATCCCATGAACCGACTCAACCCTCCTAGCTACATTATCCGCATCCTGAAAAGAAATCTCGATCCCTGTCTCCTTAGCCATCTGCAACCTGATGGGCTGAGCAAGGCCCGCAATGAATCGTTTGACCCTCTCTCTCTTTGTGGGCAACAAAAGAATTGCATGCCTAGCCAAATCTACAAAATGATTCTCATATTGGGTGACAGTCATGCTGTCCTGTTGAAGTCTCTCAAACTGACGACGATTCTCCTCTCTATCAGTAACTGGCAAAAACGTCTCCAAAAAGAGATGTGAAAACTGATCCTAAGTCAAAGTAGGTGACCCAACCGGTCTACTCAACAAATAATCCCTCCACCATTTCTTGCGGAACCAATCATCTGAAAAGCAACGAAATCGACCCTATTGGTCTCCAAAATACCCATATTACGCAGAACCTCATGGCAACTATCCATATATTCCTGAGGATCTTCTGAAGTAGCACCACTGAAATGAACAGGAAATAGCTTAATGAACCTGTTTAGTCTCCACAAAGCATCCAAGGACATAACTGCCCCATCAACAATTGGTGCTATAGCAACTGGCTGAACTACCCCGACCGGATTAACTGCTAGGGTCTAAACCTGAGGAGTTGTCTGATTTGGAGTGTGAGTAACAAGAGTCTGGACCCCTCCTCCAGCCTGAGATACGGCTGCTGCCACGTGGAGTGTGCCTATCTGGGCTACCCTCTCCATAAGGCCCACTAATCGGACCAAAGCATCCTGAAGCACTGGGGTAGCAATAAACCCCTCTGGGACCTGAGCTGCTCTCACTGGAACGGTCTGAGATGGAAACCCCTCATTAATCTCAATCTGGGGCTCTACAGCTAGGGCTGTTGTATGAGAAACGGGCTGAGTCTTGCCCCTTCCTCGGCCACTTACGTGGCCTCGGCCTCTACCCTAGTAGGAGTTGTTGCTGCTGCTGGACCGGATTGTTGGTTAGCAGAAGAAGAAGCACGCGTGCTCTCCATCTGCGAGAGAATAGAAGAGTTTGATCAGTAATTGAGATGTCAAGAATCGCACGATACAATAGAAATAAAAATGAGTTTGTTCTTAACTTCATACCCTCTGATAGATAAGTACAGACGTCTCTGTACCGTTCCTTCAGACTCTACTAAGTTTGTTCGTGAATTGTGAGACCTAAGCTACCTAGAGCTCTAATACCAACTTGTCACGACCCAAATTCCCAGTCCTACGGATCGTGATGCCGCCTAACACCACACTTGCTAGGCAAGACAATGTTAGAACTTAATTAACCATTTCCTTTGAATGTTTACTTAGACACGAATAAACAATTTAAAATAAGTACGAAATATAATACTTTCTAATAACTGATATCGTAAATAATGTTAGAGTAATATTAGAACCACGAGCCAATAATAACTATAAAACTACTCATGTTCTGGTGTCACAATTTTACGAACTACTAAAGAATACCACAAATAAATAGGCTGAAAGAAAATGTATTTCTATTTTGAATGAACTAAAAACAATGTCTAAATAAAATAGGAGAAGACTCCAGGAATCTGCGGACGCCAGCAGATCTACCTCGTGTCTTCGTGAAAATGCTCAAAGAATCAGCTACTACAATCTCTGAACTCTGGCTGGTACCTGGATCTGCACAAAAGAGTGCAGAGTGTAGTATCAGTACAACCGACCCCATGCACTGAGTAAGTGTCGAGCCTAACCTCGACGAAGTAGTGACGAGGCTACGGCGGGACAGTTATAACATAACCTATGTGCATTGTAAAATAAAGAAGGAAAATACTTCTAAACAAAACAAAACAATAAACTAAAGCAATGAGTAAAATAACTCAGCCACCTTTTCCAGGTCTCGGCTATAACCAATTTTCACATAAGTTTCCAATTTCCAAATTTCACTTTTTTGAATAACCGTAGATGCAACATATGAGATAAACAGTAGAGTAAAATAGAAAAATTTTCGTTCCTGGTGTTTAAAATCACTAAACCATAAATATTCTCCTTTATTGCTCCTTGTTGCGGCGAGCAACCCGATCCCACCTGTCCTCCCTTATTCCTCCTCCCTATATACATATCACCCTTATTTCTCATGTTGCGACATGCAACCCGATCCCAATTGTCCACCCTTACCAGTCCTTGTTGCGGCGTGCAACCCGCTCCCACTAGACAATTTCATCACTTTATTTATAAAAGGTTTCACAATTCAAGCCAATGCCTTTCACAATAATTTTTTTTTGTCTCAACAATATAATCAGAAAGTTGTATTACTCAGAAACCTCATCAATTATCATTTCACAATGAAACCAACAGGAATTTATATATTTCATAGAACACTATCAACCAGCTCAACCTTTCATATATCACAATGAATCTAGGATAACAACTAATACTTTCAAATTTCATAAAACAAGGCTTAACAACAAGTTGATGAAAACAAATAGACATGGAGGCGTACAAATCATGCAAACAAGTAAATCAGGAATAAAATAATTGGGGACAGGGAAGGGATCGTGTTAAACAAGTAATTTGGTGGTGCATAGATACTCGTCACCTCACCTATACACCACGCACATGCAAATTCACAAAGAAATTAGGTTGGGGATTCCTATTCCCTCAAGACAAGGTTAAACCAAACACTTACCTCAATTCGGCAGGCCACTTACTGCTCAATCACAACTTTTCCTTTAGAACTTGCCTTCAATTCACTCGTATCTAATCATAATTGAGTTTAATTTCATTAACTATTGTTAAAGGAATTAAATATATTGAAAGATCATGGATTTCCTATGTTTTCCCAAAAATCCCTAATTCTACCATGAAAATTTCTAGATTCTAGGTTGAAATCTTGTAGAAAGTAGTTAAGGATTGAAAGAGATGAGTTAGAAATCACTTACCAATGATTTGGGGAAGAAAATATTTTGGAAAAATTGCCTCTTGCGTTCCAGGGTTTAATTATTTTTGAAAAGTGGTAAAATAATTAAAGATGGGCTATATACACACGCGCCTCAGGCCTGACCACCGCTGTCAGCGGAATAATTCTGTGTCCTACTCGAAACTCACCGGAGCACTCGGGGCACCAAACCAAACATGCACGCAAGTCTACAAATATCATACAGACTTGCTCGTGTGATCAAATCATTGAAATAACATCAAAATTTACAAATCCAACCTCAAAATCAAGATTGTTCCTCAAGAACACTCAAATTTCACTATTTCTCATCTGGACGTCCAAATCACGTCAAATCAAATCTGGTTCTCATCAAATTTCACAAGTACGACTTTCACATAATAAAAAAATTGTACCGGGCACCGGAACCAAAATACGGACCCGATACCAATGAGTTCAAACAATAATCATTTCTTTATTTCCTTTAAACTTTTAGTATAATAATTTTCTTCAAAAATTGTTTTCTAAGTCTAGGGACCTCGGAATTCATTTCCGGGCATATGCCCAAGTCCCATATTTTACTGTGGACCTCCCGGAATCATCAGAACAGAGATACATCTCGGAATACTCAAAATTTTGACCAATGTCTACTAAAACCGAATTTTAACTCTAAAATTTACTGTTTCTCATATTTTCACATAAAAGCTTTCCAGATTCACGCCCGGACCGCGCACACAAATTGAGGTAATTAAAATTAATCACTTTAAGGCTAGTAAGCCTGGAATAGAGTCTAAATTCATAGAATGACCCTTTGGGTCATCACAATCTCCACCTCTAAAACAAACGTTCGTCCTCGAACGGACATAGAAAATTACTTGAATTGGGAAACAAGTGGGGATATCTACTTTGTATGCCCGACTCGGGCTCCCAAGTAGCTGCCTCAACGGGCTGACCTTTCCACTGCATACAAATGGAAGGATAACTCTTTTATCTCAATTGACGAACCTGTCGGTCTAAAATGGCTACCGGCTCCTCCTCATAAGCTAAGTCCTTGTCCAACTGGACAGAACTGAAATCTAACATGTGGGACAGGTCACCCTGATATTTCCGGAGAATAGACACATGGAATACCGTATGAACTGAGGATAACCCTGGAGGCAACACAAGTCTATAAGCTACCTCCCCCACTCTATCAAGAATCTCGAACGACCCAATGTACCTAGGCGCCAACTTACCCTTCTTACCAAATCTCATAACTCCCTTCATGGGTGATACCTGAAGTAATACTCTCTCTCCAACCATGAATTCTACATCGCGAAACTTACGATCGGCATAACTATTTTTCCTAGATTGAGCTGCACGAAGACGATCCTGAATAATCTTGACCTTATCTAAGGCCTCCTGAACTAAGTCTGTACCCAATAACCGAGCTTCTCCAGGCTCAAACCATCCGACTGGAGACCTACATAGTCTACCATATAGTACCTCATAGGGAGCCATATGAATGCTCGATTGGTAGCTATTATTATAGGCAAACTCCGCTAACGGCAAGAATTGATCCCAAGAACCTCCAAAGTCAATAACACAAGCGCGGAGCATGTCCTCCAAAATTTGAATAGTACGCTCAAACTTCCCGTCCGTCTGAGGATGAAATGATGTGCTCAACTCAACTCGGGTACCCAACTCACGTTGAACTTCCCTCCAAAAGTGCGAGGTAAATTGCGTACCCCGATCAGAAATGATAGACACGGGCACACCGTGAAGGCGAACAATCTCTCGAATATATATCTCTACCAGCCGCTCTAAAGTATTAGTAGTTGCCATTGGAATGAAATGTGTTGATTTAGTCAGCCTATCCCCAATGACCCAAACTGCATCAAATTTCCTCTGAGTCCGTGGGAGTCCAACAATGAAGTCCATGGCGATACGCTCCCACTTTCACTAGAGAATCTCTATCTGCTAAAGCAACCCACCGTGTCTCTGATGTTTATACTTCACTTGCTAGAAATTCAAACAACGAGCAACATAAGCGATAATATCCTTTTTCATCCTTCTCCACCAATAATTTTGCTTCAAATCCTGGTACATGTTGGCTGCACCTGGGTGAATACAATACTTAGATTTGTCAGCTTCCTCAAGAATCAACTCAGGAAAGCCATCAACATTAGGTACACATATACGACCATGCATCCTCAAAACACCGTCATCTCCAACTGTAACCTTCTTAGAACCACCATGTCGAACTGTGTCCCTAAGAACCGTCAAATGCGGGTCATCATCCTGTCGATCTCTGATACGCTCAAATAAGAAAGATTGAGCGACAGTACAAGCTAGAACACTGTTGGGTGATATATCCAACCTCACGAACTGATTAGCCAAAGCCTGAATATTTGAAGCCAACAGTCTCTCACCGATTAGAATAAATGCAAGACTACCTATACTCACCGACTTTCTACTCAATGCATCGGCCACCACATTAGCCTTCCCTGGATGATATAATATAGTTTAATCCTTCAATAATTCTAACCATTTTTCTGTCTCAAATTAAGATCCTTTTGCTTGAACAAGTACTGGAGACTGCAATGGTCTGTGAAAACCACACACTGGACACCATAAAGATAGTGCCTCCAAATCTTTAGTGCATGAACAATGGATTCCAATTCAAAGTTGTGAACGGGATAATTCTTCTCATGGACTTTCAATTGTCGAGATGCATATGCAATCACCCTGCCATCCTGCATCAACATTGCTCCGAGTCCAACTCGGGAAGCATCATAATAAACCGTGAAAGAACCTGAACTTGATGGCAGCACCAACACCGGTGGTGAAGTCAAGGCTCTCTTAAGCTTCTGAAAGCTTGCCTCGCACTCTCCTGACCATTTGAATGGAGCTCCTTTCTGAGTTAATTTAGTCATTGGGACTGATATGGATGAAAACCTCTCCACAAAACGACGGTAGTAACCCGCCAAACCCAAGAAGCTCCTGATTTCCGTGGCTGTAGTGGGTCTAGGCAGTTCTTGATTGCCTCTATCTTGTTAGGATCTGCCTGAATACCCTATGCTGGTACGATATGTCCCAAGAAAGCTACTGAATCCAACTAGAACTCACATTTTGAAAACTTTTCATACAATTGATTATCCCTCAAAGTCTGGAGCGCTATACGGAGGTGTTGTTCATGCTCCTCTCGGCTGCGGGAGTATATAAGAATATCATCACTGAACACAATTACAAAAGAATCCAGATGAGGCTTGAAAACCCGATTCATCAAGTCCATAAAGGCTGCTGGAGCATTAGTTAAACCAAAGGACATCATCACAAATTCATAGTGACCATACCTCGTCTGAAAGGGTGTCTTAGGAACATCGGACGACGTAATCTTCAACTGATGGTAACCAGATCTTAGATCAATTTTTGAAAACACATTGGCACCCTGAAGCTGATCAAATAAATCATCAATTCTCGGCAATGGATATTTATTATTGATAGTAACCTTTGTTCAACTATCGGTAATCTATACACATTCTCATTGATCCATCCTTCTTCTTCACAAACAAAACTGGTCCACCCCAAGGCGAGACACTAGGTCTAATAAAGCCCTTATCAAGCAAGTATTGCAACTGCTCTTTCAATTCTTTCAATTCTGGTGGGGCTATCCAATCTGGAGGAATGGAAATGGGTTGAGTACCCGGAGCCACATCAATACAAAAATCAATATCCCTGTGGGTGGCATCCCCGGCAGGTCTGCAAAAAATACCTCGGGAAACTCGCGAACAATAGGCACTGAATCTATGGAAGAAACTTCAGCCTCAGAATCACGAATATGAGCTAAATAAGCCAAACACCCCTTCTCAACCATATGACGAGCCTTGGCATGAGAAATCACTTTGTTGGGAGAATGACCACGAGTCCCTTTCCATTCTAATCGAGGCAACCTTGGCAAGGCTAAAGTAACTGTCTTGTCGTGATAGTCCAAGATGGCATAATAGGGTGACAAACAATCCATGCCCAATATAACATCAAAATCGACCATGTCAAGAAGCAAAAGGTCTACATTAGTTTCAAGACCTTCAATGACTACTACGCACGAACGATACACATGATCTACCATAATAGCATCCCCCACGGCGTAGACACATAAATAAGAATACTCAAGGAATCACGGGGCACAATCAAATACGAGGCAAAATATGATGACACATAAGAATAAGTAGACCCCGGATCAAACAAAATTGAGGCATTTCTATCACAAACGAAAATGATACTTGTAATAATAACATTGGAGGACTCCGCCTCGGGTCTATCTGGAAATGCATAAAGCCGGGGCTGGGCTCAGCCACCCTGAACTATGTCTTTGGGAGGACCTCTGATAGGCGGACCTCCACCTTTAGTGGGCTGGCCTCCACCCCTAGCGGCCTGACATCCACCTCTAACATTCTAGCCACTACCTCTAGCTACCTGACCCCTACCCCTGGCTGGTTGGGCAGGTGGTGCTGGAACTATAGCACGGGAACCCTGGTACTGATGCTGATTGCTCGAAAGTCTCGGACAAGCTCTCCGAACATGCCCATATTCACCGCACTCAAAGCATCCGTCCTGATATAGAGACTGACCTTGAAGAACCGGCTAACCTCGATAATAACTCTGCAGAGAAAGTGCTCTACTAGGAGCTGATGGTGCACTCTAGACTGGCTGAGCAGAAGGAGGTATATAAGAACCACAACCACCTGAAGTACCATGTGAAACCTGAAGTGCTTAGTGAAATGGCCTGGAAGACTAGCTTCTGCTAAATGATATCCCGCTTCCAGACGAGGCACCACTGAATCCACCGGAATGGTGAGGTCTCTTGTCTGACCCCTGACCTCCCATCCCAAGAACCGAATCAACCCTCTTGGCCACATTAGCCGTATCTTGAAAAGAAACCTCGGACCTCGGTCCTTGTCTCCTTAGCCATCTGCAACCTGATGGGCTGAGTAAGGCCCGCAATGAACCGTCTGACCCTCTCTCTCCCTGTGGGCAACAAAATAATTGCATGCCTAGCCAAATCTACAAAACGATTCTCATATTGGGTGACAATCATGCCGCCCTGTTGAAGTCGCTCAAACTGACGACGATTCTCCTCTCTAGTAGTAACTGGAAAAAACTTCTCCAAAAAGAGATGCGAAAATTGATCCCAAGTCAAAGCAGGTGACCCAACCAGTCTAGTCAACAAATAATCCCTCCACCATTTCTTGGCTGAACCAATCATCTGTGAAACGGCAAAATCGACCCTATTGGTCTCCAAAATACACATATTACGCAGAACCTCATGACAACTATCCAGATATTCCTGAGGATACTCTGAAGTAGCACCACTGAAATGAACAGGAAATAGCTTAATGAACATGTCCAGTCTCCACAAAGCATCCAAGGACATAACTGCCCCATCAACAATTGGTGCTATAGTAACTGGCTGAACTACCCCGACCGGATTAACTGCTAGGGTCTAAACCTGAGGAGTTGTCTGATTTGGAGTGTGAGTAACAAGAGTCTGGACCCCTCCTCCAGCCTGAGATACGGCTGCTGCCACGTGGAGTGTGCCTATCTGGGCTACCCTCTCCATAAGGCCCACTAATCGGACCAAAGCATCCTGAAGCACTGGGGTAGCAATAAACCCCTCTGGGACCTGAGCTGCTCCCGCTGGAATGGTCTAAGCTGGAACCCCCTCATTAATATTAATCTGGGGCTCTATAGCTCGGGCTGCTGTATGAGCAACGGGCTAAGTCCTGCCCGTGCCTCGGCCACTAACGTGGCCTCGGCCTCTACCCCTAGTAGGAGCTGTTGCTGGACCGGATTGTTGGTTAGCGGAAGAAGAAGCACGCGTGCTCTCCATCTGCGAGAGAATAGAAGAGTTTGATCAGTAATTGAGATGTCAAGAATCGCACGATACAATAGAAATAAAAATGAGTTTGTTCTTAACTTCATAGCCTCTGAGAGATAAGTACAGACGTCTCCGTACCGATCCTTCAGACTCTACTAAGTTTGTTCGTGAATTGTGAGACCTAAGCAACCTAGAGCTCTGATACCAACTTGTCACGACCCAAATTCCCAATCCTCCGGATCGTGATGGCGCCTAACACCACACTTGCTAGGCAAGCCAATGTTAGACCTTAATTAACCATTTCCTTTGAATGTTTACCTAGACACGAATAAGCAATTTAAAATAAGTACGAAATATAATACTTTCTAATAACTGATATCGTAAATAATGTTAGAGTAATATTAGAACCACGAGCCAATAATAACTATAAAACTACTCATGTTCTGGTGTCACAATTTTACGAACTACTAAAGAATACCACAAATAAATAGGCTGAAAGAAAATGTATTTCTATTTTGAATGAACTAAAAACAATGTCTAAATAAAATAGGAGAAGACTCCAGGAATCTGCGGACGCCAGCAGATCTACCTCGTGTCTCCGTGAAAATGCTCAAAGAATCAGCTACTACAATCTCCTAACTCTGGCCGGTACCTGGATCTGCACAAAAGAGTGCAAAGTGTAGTATCAGTACAACCGATCCCATGTACTGAGTAAGTGCCGAGCCTAACCTCGACGAAGTAGTGACGAGGCTACCGCTGGACATTTATAACATAACCTGTGGACATTGTAAAATAAAGTAGGAAAATACTTCTAAACTGAACAAAACAATAAACTAAAGCAATGAGTAAAATAACTCAGCCACCTTTTCCAGGTCTCAGCTATAACCAATTTCCACATAAGTTTCCAATTTCCAAATATCACTTTTTTGAATAACCGTAGATGTAAAATATGAGATAAACAGTAGAGTAAAATAGAAAGATTTCCGTTCCTTGTGTTTAAAATTAGTAAACCATAAATATTCTCCCTTATTGCTCCTTGTTTCGGTGCATAACCCGCTCCCACCTGTCCTCCCTTATTCCTCATCCCTATATACATATCACCCTTATTTCTCATGTTTCGGCGTTCAACCCGATCCTACCGGTCCACCCTTATCACTCCTTGTTGCGGCGTGCAACCCGCTCCCACCATACAATTTCATCACTTTATTTATAAATGGTTTCACAATTCAAGCCAATGCCTTTCACAATAATTTTTTTGTCTCAACAGTATAATCAGAAAGTTGTATTACTCATAAATCTCATCAACTATCATTTCACAATGAAACCAACCGGAATTTATATATTTCATAGAACACTGTCAACCAGCTCAACCTTTCATATATCACAATGAATCCAGGATAACAACTAATAATTCCGAATTTCATAAAACAAGTCTTAACAACAAGTTGATGAAAATAAGTAGACATGGAGGCGTAGAAATCATGCAAACAAGTAAATCAGGACAAGGAAACGATCATGTTAAACAAGTAATTTGGTGGTGCATGGATACTCGTCACCTCACCTATACACCACGCACATGCAAATTCACATAGCAATTAGGTTGGGGATTCCTATTCCCTCAAGACAAGATTAAACCAAGCACTTACCTCAATTCAGCAGGCCACTTACTGCTCAATCACAACTTTTCCTTTAGAACTTGCCTTCAATTCACTCGTATCTAATCATAATTGAGTTTTAATATCATTAACTATTGTTAAAGGAATTAACTTTATTGAAAATTCCCAAAAACTCCCTAATTATACCTTGAAAATTTTTGGATTCTAGGTTGAAATCTTGTAGAAAGTAGTTAAGGATTGAAAGAGATGAGTTAGAAATCACTTACCAATGATTTGGGGAAGCAAAATATCTTGAAAAAATTTCCTCTTGCGTTCTAGGGTTTTATTATTTTTGAAAAGTGGTAAAGTAATTAAAGATGGGCTATATATACACGCGCCTCAGGCCTGACCACCGCTGTCAGCAGAATAGTTCTGCTGCAGCGAAATTCTGGGCCTTGCCCCACCGCTGTCAGTGGAATTAGGGGCGCGGCGACGGAGTTCTGGGCTTCACTAACCGCGGTCAGCGGAATTCCGGGCGCTGCAGCGGAATCTGATCCGCGGCCGCGGAATTGCCAGCGCTGCCGCGCTTCTATGTTCAGAGAACTGAACCAGCGATCTGCAATTTTTAACCTTCAGTTATTTTTCTAAGTGTCAAAACACTCTGTGGCCTACTCGAAACTCACCCGAGCCCTCGGGGAGCCAAACCAAATATGCACGCAAGTCTAAAAATATCATACAGACTTGTTCGTGTGATCAAATCATTGAAATAACATCAAAATTTACAAATCCAACCTCAAAATCAAGATTTTTCCTCAAGAACACTCAAATTTCACTATTTCTCATCCGGACATTCAAATCACGTCAAATAAATTTTGATTCTCATCAAATTTCACAAGTACGACTTTCACATTATAACAAACCTGTACCGGGCTCCGGAACCAAAATACGGACCCGATACCAATGAGTTAAAACAATAATCATTTCTTTATTTCCATTAAACTTTAGTATAACAATTTTCTAAGGCTAGGGACCTCAGAATTCATTTTCGGGCATATGCCCAAGTCCTATATTTTACTGCGGACCTTCCGGGATCATCGAAACACAGATCCGAGTTTGATTAATCAAAATATTGACCAAAGTCAACTAAAACCGAATTTTAACTCTAAAATTTACTGTTTCTCATATTTTCACATAAAAGCTTTCCGGATTCTCGCCCGACCCGTGCACACAAATTCAGGTAATTAAAATTAATCACTTTAAGTCTAGTAAGCCTGAAATAGAGTCTATATTCATAGAATGACCCTTTGGGTCATCACACTTAATTTCCAAAATTAAATGGGCAACTCCTAAGTCTTTCATGTCAAACTTACTAGTAAGCACGCGCTTAGTAGCATTTATGTTAGCAATGTCGTTACTTGTTATCAACATATCATCTATATATAAACAAACAATGACTATTTGATTTGGAGTATTCTTAATGTAAACACATTTGTCACACTTATTGATCTTGAAATCATTTCACAACATTGTTTGGTCAAATTTTGCATGCCATCATTTTGGTGCTTGTTTTAGTCCGTAAAATGACTTAACATGTCGACACACCTTCTTTTATTTTCTGGGAACTACAAACCCTTCAGGTTGTTCCATATAGATTTCTTCCTCTAAATCTCCATTTAAGAAGGCTGTCTTTACATCCATCCGATGGATTTGAAGCGGCTAACGCTATTAACACCCGGATAGATATAATCCTTGTTATCGGCGAGTATGTGTCAAAGTAATCAAGACCTTTTCGTTGTCTAAACCCTTTCACAACTAATCTTGCATTATATTTGTCAATAGTACCATCAGCTTTCATTTTCCTTTTGAAAATCCATTTAGAACCCAAAGGTTTATTTTCCGGAGGAAGATCAACCAATTCTCAAGTATGATTACTTAATATGGATTCTATCTCACTATTGAACGCCTCTTTCCAATATTGTGCTTCCGAAGAAGACATTGCTTCTTTGAACGTTTGAGGCTCATTTACCAATAAGAATGCTAGAAAATCTGGTCTGAAGCCGAAGCCGAGCGACGACGACGGCGCAAGGCACCACTTCTTCTTAACTCTTTAAGAGCTAGAAGATGTGCTTCTCTATACAAGCACAAAGATTTTCTTTCCTTTTTCCAATGAGGGAGAAAGTGCATTAGTAAAGTGAACTAATTCAAAATTCATTTCCCTTCAAATCTTTTTCCCACCATTTTCCATTCACGCCTCTTTTGTTATTAATAACAAAACCCAACAGGAATTTGGATCGTGACAAATCTGGACATGTGTGTGTCCTTGGAAGAAGTCATCAAAGCCTAAGGGAAAACTGAATCCCCATTCGGTTCGATCCGGGTGATTCCTTCTTCATATTAACACCCTTGTAGGCAAGAGTGATCTTTATCCCCTGGGGTGGGGGGTTATTGCTACAATATTTCAGTGTGCTGGGAATATCATAAGGCATAAGCTGGTAGAATATACTATACTAATTAGAGCATAAGTATTTTGAAGCAAATTCAGTTTGCCAAAAATACTAATATCTGAGACAGAATAAACTAAGACGATCAGCCTTATCATTGCTGTGACACACTCAATTGCAAGCTCGAGCCCATTACAATTTACAACTGGAGAGAGTAGATACAATAATTGAATGAAATAAGACAGCTGAAAAGAAAATGGAGGTATAAGAACAACCATTTATTTATGGGACTAGATGATGAAAATCCTGAACTTGGGAACAGAAAGTAATAAAGTAGAATGCATATGTAGAAACTATAGAGAGTTCCCTCAATCGGTGCAGCAACGATACATGAAGAACTTATCCATTGGTTTCCCACATTCAGCACAAGTTATCATTTCCGGAATGTCCACATCAAGTCCCGGAAGAATTAGGCGATTGCAGTGCTGAGGAGTGTGCAGATGAAGGAAGTAATCAATGAGAGCTAACACAAATCCCTTTTCTCTAGCATCTTCTTCCCAAACATTAAAATCATCCAAAGTCTTAGTTATTACTACACTTTTGGCTCTGGCCATCTCAAATGATCCTCTGCTAATTACTGCCCATCCTTGATCACTCCCATCAAAACTCAACATTGTTAACACTTCTTGCATTATCTTGTCATCTTTTATTGTTTGTCCTAACTGCATTTTCGAATACAACATACTCTCTAGTCTTGTCCAAAAGTACCAAACTGACATCACATCATCCAAACAGTAACTTAGATTTTCTTTTCTTATAATGCCATTGATCCTTCGAACTCGGTCCTTGTTGCTGCTCTTTCCAACATAGATCATATGCAGATCAATGCCAGCTCTATGTGCCACACTTTTAGCGGACGATGTAAATTTTTCTATCCATTCCACGTCTTCTCCTCCATATAGACAGATATACTTCCCAGCCGTCATCTGATTACCAAATTATACAACACATATGTGAGATTAAGTAGAAGAAGAAACAGAAGATCAACAACTAGAATTTTGTTTTAAAGAAAATTTACCCATTCAATAATATTTTGATCAATGCCATCAACGACTAGCTCAAGTCTCCAAGACTCAATGTTCCAGAGCTCTTCTTGTTTGGCCATAGTGAATGGATAGGCCAAATTTCCCCAAATCCAAGCCATGTGGATTGCATTTTGACATACCACTTTACCTTGATGAGGATCTAAGGCAACAAGCATCGTCTTCTTAGAGAAATGCCACCTTTCTTTGACATACTTGATAACTGCTGGCTCTAGCAAAGAAGGATGGTGCAATGTGTACCAAGGCATAAGTGCTTGTACTTCCTTAAATTTGTGTTCGTACCCTTCGTTCCACTCCCTTGATCTATCCGAAATTGGAAGCCACACTATTTCGTATTGCAGTTCTGACCTTCCCCTTGATTCATTGTAGATAGTGGCAAGTATTAACACCTCTTCTGCTGTAATGTCAAGATCTGACAGAAGCAGCAACACAGTCTTTCTTCTCAGCACATCAATATTGGCCTGAATTTTGTAAATCGTTATTACAAGTCTTTATAATGAGAAAAAAAAAGAGAGGTTTTTTTCATTTTTTTCCCGTTGGCCGAAATTAATTGCAGGCTTCAGCCAAAATATTACCCTGCTTATGTATATTATTGTATATGATATGTATATTTGTACTTAATATACAAAACATATACATATACATTTGTCAAATAAAGTAATTATCCAGAAATTAAAACAAATGCATGCTTACATAGTTTATATAGTTGATAGAGAAAAAGAAAAAGAGGATACCGAACATACGTACCCTCGTGTGAGTAGTTCCAACTTCAAGTGGTAGTAAATCATGGTTGATGTAGATAAGTGTCTTGTTTATCTTCAGGTTGTCGAATTGGGTTATCTCGAATAGGTGCACAAGCATTTGATAATACTCGATATGTTTCTTCTCCTCTGCAATAGACATAGACAGGGATTCCTACTAGTCATGATCGATTTAATTTTTTCTTGCTTTTTGAATGATGATTTTTCAGATACTAGTGAAGAATATTGATAAATCCTCGACTCTCCGGCCTTAAAAAGTAAAGCTTCCGTATTTATTCTAATCACATTCGTTCATTTTTCTGCTTTCTAACCTTTAAGGTTAATTTTCATTTCCTATCAAGGTTAAATTAACTCACGAATATGTTCATAGCAACGCTCCAATTCAGCTCTAAGGTGGTCGCTAATGTTGTTCAGCTTGTGCGTGGAGCTTGACATTTCCCATGTGTCTGTTGTAGTAGCTGATATGAACCTGCATTTTTACATGAATAAACTTCATTGTTTCTCTACAATTTGCTCAAAATTTTAAGATAAGAAAGGAAAGAGAAGAACTTGTAGTTGATTACGAGCTTAATTTCTATACACTGTTAGTATTAAATTACACTATTAAGTAAAATTTGTTAATTTTAGGCATATATAGTAGGCTTACTCATAACTCATGCCAAGAAGGCTAGTGAGGTGGGAAGCACAAGCGACAATACTTTTTATGCTCCAGTAAACTGCAATAGGGAAGTAAGCAATAGCCACAGACATAGGTGGTTCATCTTCGGAGATGTACTGAGATGGAAGCCTCTTGAATTCAATGATGCATTTGGTTATGTCCAAAACAACTTTGAGGAGGTTGTTGATGGCATCGAATCGCGACTTGAGAGCAGCAGCATGTTCCGTTATATTAGGTAGCTGTTTCAACAGAGCCACCATTTTGGCCAAAGGGTGAGTAGCAAACTTCTGAGCCACCAGCCAGAATTCTCCATATATTATGGAAAATGATGCCAAAGTTAAGACTAGTTTTGCATCCCATTGATAACTAGAGAGCATCCCTAAGATTTCCATTGTTGTTGCATGGGCATCCCCTCCTCCTGAGAACTTGCATGTCAACTGAAAATAATGTGGGCTCATAGTGTTAAAGCCAAAAAATTAAAAAAAATGAATAAATAATGAGTTAAAGCTATATGTGCTAACAATATCAAAAATTAATGTTTACGCAATCGATCATGTCAGTGATAAGGTAAATACAAGTAACTCTCTATAATAAGCGTTAGTATAATTAAATGACAACTAACTACACTAGTATGGCAATAAATCGATACATTCCCAGCGTATTTAACAATAAAATTGCACTCTTCACTACAGATTAGTACGAAAGAGGAGAGTATAACCTGGCAGGAGAGTTTGTGTATGATATAAGCCAATCCTTCAAGATGGAAGCCGTCAAAGGCAAATGAGGCGTTCTCTTCTAGTTTTGATGTTTCCATGCCCTCACGATGAGTGCTATCCTGATATTATATATAACAATAATAACAGCACAAGTTAGTGTTGCTACAAATTGCATTCAGTCAACTGAATAAAAGCAAGCAAGACTTCTTTTCATGTAGCAAGAAGGTGTTCAGAAAATAGTATAAGTATATTACTTTAGCAGAAAAAAAAGAAAGTTAGGGTAGGAGGGAAATATAAGAGAAAGAATAGGTTAAAACTATGAGGTTACTTATGATATAATTAAGGGTAACTATGTATAATAATAAGAAAAATTAATAACATGTAAACTAAGGCATGCAGGTAAACCTTTGTGGTTTCATTTACACTTTACTGTGGATATAATTAACTTAAATTCTAACGGAGATAATACCTGTAAAGCGCCATCAATGCCATGGAAAGTATGCTGAAAAATCTCCTCAATGACTTGAAGAATGATGTCCACATCGAGTTCACGACCATTGGGAGAATGAGTATCCAGGATTTTCTTGGACATTGCATGATCATCTGACATTGAGAAAACTGGACGTTCACGCCTAGTTACTGCCTGAGGCTTAGGCGCTGTAGATGGCACCAAAGCACGACTAGCCATATTTTACTTGAAATAGAAAGAAAATAGTGAGTTTGAGATAGAGTTTGATAATCGTCACTAAGATATAAATAGTGATGAAAAGTTAAGATGGGAATAAAGGGTGAGAGTTAATGAATCAAGTACCTTGCTTGTAAGAGGGAGGAATCTGTCAAAAGGAGTTTCATAATTGGATAAGAAATTAATTAGTTATGCATGGTGGTCCCTTTTGGATATTTGTTTACAGGGATTAAAGTAGAGAATATGTTTTTACCATCGATTTCAACAAGACTCCAGATCTGGTTGTCTTTTAAGTCTTGATTACCTAAAGAATGTTTAATCTATGATTAGGATGTCCATTGATTGCTTGTCGCAGCTAATAAGGTTTGGGATGCGGCGACTCTCTTATTTATATAGACTTACATCCAGAATTACCTTTTTAATACTGATATTTTTTCCAGATATATTATATATAAGAATATTGAATTTGCTTAGTTTTGTGACGAAGTATATAATAAAATTGTACTCTTTCGAAATGGCTCTTTGTGGCATTATTTCTACGTACATGATAGGTTAAACTCCTCCGAATATTTTTAACTCTTCAAAAGATAAGAAGATATAAGTGTAAAATCAACAAATTTTTATATATGTTGGATCTTAAACAAAGTAACTTATACCAATATCAAGACAATTCACTATTTTAGACTTGAGTGACTAGGCTAGCTATTTCACTGCATGCAGCGACAAAAAGGACGATGGTTACTTGAAGGGAATGACAAATGTGAATTTCATCTTTTGCTTTACTGAGAAAAATGTGAAAATCTAACTTTCTTTTACGAGAAGGGTACTTGATTAAAGGATAGGCGAATACGAATTCTTCTTTTGCTTTGCCGGGGAAAGACTGCTAAAACTAATAAGTACTGATTATAAAAATCCAACTTTAATTTCTCCACAGTTGGTACTGATGTCCTTTAGTAGACTAATAATAATTTCTTTAAGTAAATGTTCTCTCTAATAGTTTAAAATATTAGACATTACGATTTACACAAGATAAAATTTCACATAACAATAATTGGGCTCCCTACTTTTCAATTATATAACCTATATTTCAATTTATAACCAACTAGTCCAAAAATAATAGGCTAATACTCAACATTCAACTCTAATAGATTCTCGAAATTACTATTTAATTTTAAAAAGATCGCTCAAGCTTTTCAGATAATTTTCGAATCAGTAATTGTGACTCAAATATTAGTTCAACAAACTAAATCCATTTGGGTGGTGAAAATTAGATTTTTAATAAGCTTAAATATGTGGGTTTAAATTTCGAATTTGATTTTGTGCTAAATTTGGAGTGCGTGTTATTTAGACTTGTTAGAAATAGTATAGGGATGTTGTATATAAAATTTGAAGTCATTTAATGGAGATTTGGACTGGTTTTGAATAAGAATTGCAACTGAAAATCGTGAAAGAAATTCGTCTACAGATGCTTGTATAAAGGAGTATAAAATTGTATAATAGTATATAAGATGTGTTTATACACTCATATACACTATTATACAAGATTATACATAATACAAAAAACTGACTTCGTCTTCTTCCTTACGTCTTTTCTGAAATTTAACTCAAATCTTACTCAAATCTACTCCAAATCACTTCAAATTTAAATTTGGAACTTCTTTTGATATTTTCAATCAATTGGAACAACACCTAATCCAAACAACTAACAAAATCAAAAAATCTTATTTTCGAAAGCAAAGCTTTGAATGGTCTTCAATATTGGATTTATACTCTTCATTTTTCTTACATTGCAACCAGGTGATACGGGGGGAGAAGCAGAAAATACACGGCTCCTTGAAGCATAAGTAGAAGATGTGAGAAGAAGAGAGAGTGAAAGCAATGGTTGTGAGAACACGGATTTAACTCCATAACTTTTAGAAGCAATGGTTGTAAGAACACAAATTTTGAATTTGCTAGTGCTTTCAAAATATGTAAAATATGGACTAGGACAGGTAAAACTTTAAAACATGATCCATTTTTTGTTATGGTCACTACAAGAAAGTATGGAATTTGCAACAACTTTTTAGCAACAATTAAAACATTATTGGCAAAAATAGATAAATGGCAACAACTCAAGAAAATAGTTGCTATAGCATAAATTTTTTGGCAACAAAATTTTCTTGTTGCCAAATATATTAATTTTGTTGCCATATTCTATGGTTTAATAATAAACTTTAAAATTTTAAAAATGACAACAATGTTCTAGCTACAACTACAGTATTGTTGCCGCATTTTAATAAATGGCAACAACTACAATTAGTTGTTGCAAAAATAAAACTTTTAACGTGAAATTATAAATAGAATTGGCAACAATTAAATTTTTTGTTGGCAATAAATAGAATTGGCAACAATAAAGTTTTTTGTTGGCAATAAACATTATTTTGACATGCCAAAATCGAGCGGCAAACCTTTCCCTCTTAATTAATTGGCAACAATAAAAAAATTTGTTGGAAATAAATAGAATTGGCAACAATAAAGTTTTTTTTGTTGGCAATAAACATTATTTTGACATACGGTTATGGCCTAAAACTTTAGATTTTCCGCCAAAATCGAGCGGCAAACCTTTGCCTCTTAATTATTTTCCCCGTTTTTTTAGCCCACTCGCTAATAAGGCTAGGGTTTTTGTTATCAATTATCAATTATACTTGAAAGAGCTCCTCCCTTCTCTGCGTAGGACGAAAGTTTCTTCTTGTTGCGGCTGAACCAGAGAAGAATCGGCAAGAATTTAATCTCTGTCCCGACAATAGCTTGAAGCTCCTCCTCTTTGTTTCTGGAAACTTCTGTGAAGAAGCTCCAACCTCGTTGCAGTTCAAATCACCGCCTAGAAAATACCTAATTCGCAGGTTCGTTAGCTTCTGTAAAGTTATGTAATTTTTTTTATATTTTGAGTTTTGAGTTTATACTTGTCATCTATCGATCGGTTGTTTGCTTCTCTTCTGTGATTTGCTTGATTAGAGCTTCTCTTATGTGATTTGCTTGATTAGAGCTTCTCTTATGTGATTTGCTTGATTAGAGCTTCTCTTATGTGATTTGCTTGATTCTAATTTACCTTAAAAGGCAAATTATGATTTTCTAAAAGGTAAAGTTTCTTTAAATTCCGTCTAATAAAAATTATATGCGAAACTGAAAAGCCTTTGACAATCATGGTACCTAATGGCAGAGTAATAATAGTAGTTAAACCTTAAGCTTAATTAATTGATCCGCAGTGGGTCGATGCTGAATAAGTTTGTTTATGCTATTTATTTAATGATGATTAGCAGCATATGGTGGAGTCATATATACCAAAGGGGTGTCAACCGATACCTCTTCGTCGGAAAAGGAAAAACCTACGGTTAAAGCTTTCTTTTCTGCCATGTATTCTATTGTATGTACTTAATTTATAGTCTACAAATTAAAGCTGCTTAGGTGATCCGAGGACATAATGGTTTCTTTGATATCTTAGTCATTTGATGAGGGTAAGATGTACGCAGCCTTACCCCTACCCTGGAAGGACAGAGAAGTTGTTTCCGATAGACGCTCCGCTTAGACAATATTTTTTGTTGAAGTTTGAAAAACGAGTATTTGAAGTTGAAATTGTATTTAACTATGAATTTCACTTGAAAATAAAACTGAGATTTTGTGTGTGAAAACTGTTAATTCACTTGAAATATATATTCTCAGATCAGTTTTTCAACTTAGAATTCATTGTTTCAAGACGAAGTTGAAAATGATACACAACATTTATTTTGCAAATAATAAATATGTCCAAACACCAACAAAAAGGAAAGTTGAAGATAACGAAAGAAAGAGAAGAAAGTAAACCATGAAAATCTTGAGGTGAACATGAGGGAAGAATGGGAGTGAGAGAAGTTGAAGGTTGATGTTCATCTTCATGACAAGTCTGTAGCATGAAATTGGCAGGGAAGAAATCCATCTTATTAGTGCAAGTCATAACCTACAGTATTTTTGCCACAAGTCCAGATATGTATGGTTATGATTCATACTTTAGAGAGATCAAGATTTTGTTCAGATATGTATTTCAAAACACGGCTCCTACAAACAACATTTCATATAACGACCATGTTTTCTTTGGAAACAAATCTTCATGTTATGTTATAATACATATTCTCTAGTACTTCATTATATTAGCAAAAATTGTCGAAGTAAATAGGATTGTTATAGAGAGGTTTGATAATCTATTTTTTCTTTTTTAAGTTTGTTATCACGTAATTACTTAAGTTAACTTTCAGCACAATCAAGTTATCTTTCCTCATTGATCCCTATTATTTTTTAATTTATTTGGCTAGTTAAGTGATAAAAGTGGGCAGTATGTATCTTTCTGTAATGACAGTTGTCCTTAATGAAATTAAATTTGGAGGGCAATTGATTCTTTGCTAAAGGAGAGAAAATGGGATATATATTATATGGTTTTAGGGGCATAGTGGGAGAGAAAAAAAAATAAGCCATAGTATTCTTAAACTCATATTTCTAATGTGTAGAACTTCAAGAAAAGAGTCTTGCATGTATTTTAAGTAGTTTATGTTGCTTTAGACTCACATTTCTATTGACATTATGTATTTTGTGCTTTTATATACTTATAACATTGAATGATGAAGTTTTGTATGTTGTTTATCTGGAATTTGAGTTCCGTCTTCTCAAGATTGGTTCTATTATTGCCGGCCTACTCTTTCAGGTATCAAAAATAGCTTTATTTAAACGGATACGTTTTGAGATTTAGATCTACTGTCTCTGAGCTGAGGGTCCTGGAATAAACAATTTTGGGATTTAATAAACAATTTGATTATATAAATATCTCTCATTAGATAAAAAGTAAATAAAAGATATATTGAATAGCTTATTCTGTTTGCCTAACATACATAGCTAAAAGTGAATATTTTGTTTGCCTGATATTGTCCAATAATATCCAAATTTTCTCTAATGATTTGGCTTTTCAGTTCTCAGAGGCTTATGTTTCTAAGCCTTTCTCTATTCTAGTTTTTTCGTGATACAATAGATAATAAGAAATAGAGAAAAAGTTAAACATATTATTTTACATTTATATTTATTGTAGGTAAGTACACGATGGATAAGAATTGAATACTCATTAAGAATAGGACGTTACCTCAATACTTGAATGGTGTGGAACAGTTTTTAAACTTTGCATTTTCTAATTCTAATATTGGTGTAAGAATCCAATGTTCGTGTGTTAAGTGTAACAATGCTCTTTGGAAAACGAGAGAAGAAGTAAAGACGAATTTACTTAGGCGAGGAATAGATTCAACATATGATAGGTGGATTTATCATGGTGAGTCATATTCATCTTCAGATAATGAAAATGGTGGTACAGATTCAGATATAGGGAATGATGATGCTTCCACTTTTGAAATGTTGCATGACTTATAAAGTGTGAAGTCATGTGTAATTTCATGTAATTCTTTCTTTACACAATACATGATAACATCAAATTGGTCAGCGTTCTAGTTTTACCTTATCCATATTTAACCTAAAAATATAAAGTAATTTTTTTTGGGGCTAATGGAAGAAACTTTTATTAATAAACACAAAAAGAACTTATTACATGATATGAACTGGGTGTGTAATCCCAGTTCATATATGTCTTCTTTGAGTTCATTTAGGTAAAAGGGGGAGGGGATACAGAGAACATAACATTTCTTTGCATTTCTGGATCTCTGTCTTTCCCATAGCAGGCCAGTTTGTCAGCAACAACATTGGCTTCTCTAAAAGTATGGCCACATGTGGCTGCCCTTCTTCTCCAGTAGGTACCTGCAATCCAGTAATATGTGTGAGAAAGCTAGATTATTTGATGATAGCATTTGGATCAATACCTGTGAATCGATTTCCACAATAAGTGGAACTAATGTATGATTAAGTGCCAGCTTTAGACCATTGTGAAAGGCCATTATTTTCATATGGAGTGCAAAGTGAGTATAGTTGTGAGTTGCATACTTAATAATACACTCCCCATTATGGTTTCTGATAAGTCCACCTCCCCCTCATGTTTTGGTTTTTTCATCAAAAGCACCATCTATATTAAACTTGAAATAACCTTTTGGAGGCGGTGTCCATTGAATTGTTTTGATTATGTGGAAAACCTTTTTCTGGTGGTTATGCACTAGGTGGAAGTATATATTCCAAGGTTTGGAAGGTTATGTCAATATTAGTTAATGGTTTAGAGGAGTTCCGGAAGAGGGTTTGATTCCTATTTTTCCAGATGGACCAAACTATAATAGGGGTTAAAATGTGCAATGATAATTTTTATTATTAGTAACAATGCATGTATAGTTGTTGTGCAAACGTTGAGGATTGTAGATTCCTTTTTATGTGGGGGATGTGTAAGTTGAATTGATCCCATAAGAATCTTGCTTTTGGGCAAGTTATGAACATGTGATTGATTGTTTCAGTGGTGTTTGGACAAGAAGCACAAATGTTTGTAGCAACAATATTGCGATGGAATAAGTTATCCGCGGTTCGTAATTTGTTGTTTAAAAGAAGCCACATAAAAAACTTTATTTTATCCAAAGTATGAATTTTTCATACCATTGGGTTGATTGGGAGAAGGGGTCTGGAATAATTTTTGAGTGGTGTAAGTAGATGTGGTAAGTTGATTTGGTAGAGAATAATTCTGAGGTGGTATTTTTTCAGAAATAGGAGCCTTATTTTGGATCTGACTCTTTAATGTAAGTATTATTAATAAGATGTAAAATATTTGTAGGGATTTCTATGGATAGTTGGAAAAGATCTCATTCATTATTGGGGAGTATAACATTCTTTACTGCTTTTTATTGTGTCTGTTCATGTGAGAGGGCCTTGTATGAGTGACCGTAGAGAGTCATTTAAGCCAATCCAATTATCTTCCCAAAGCCTGATGTTGGAGCCGTTTTCAATATTCCAAGATATTATTTTTTTAAAGAATTCATATTTTTGGTAATGCTTTTCCAGATGTAAGAGTCAGAGGATTTAATATTAAAATCATTTAGGAGTTAACGTGTTCGGTATTTCTCTTGTAATACTTTGACCCAGAGTTGTTCTGGGTTTGAAATAAGTCAGCCAAGTTAGGCTAGAAAGGAGGGTTGAGTTTTTTGCATTAGTATTTAGGATACCTAATCCACCCCAACTCTTGGGAAGTGTAGCATTTTCCTAGTTCATTAGATGGATTCTTCTTTTGTTTTCAGTCGATCCCCAAAGGAAATTGCTTTGAATGCGATCTATTTTTTCGATACAAATTTTGGGATCATGTTAATTTGCATTGCGTAGGTAGGGGTGTGCATTCGAATCGGTTTATCGATAAATCAAATCGATTATTTGTTATCGGTTTATCGATTTCGATTTCGATTTCGATTTCGAAATTTTCCTTATCGAGTTATCGATTTCGATTTCGTCCTCTTCGGTTATCGGTTTATCGATAAACCGATAAGATATACTAAAAAGATAAATATACCCTTATTCTATAATACCCTTTCCTTTACTCTAAGTCCCTAACCCTATTATTTCCTCTACCCATTCTTCAGTTAGACACGACAAACGACGAAGAACATATAATTTTAAAGCTGACACCAAAATTTAATAGGAATTTGGGACATCACGCCAAGCTATGTTTTTCATGACCCAGAATCCTAATCAAAGTCGTGATGGCGCCCAACGACGGGGTTAGGCAAGCCAACGCAAACTACACCAAGTGCTACCATTCTNCATATACTAAAAGCAGAAAAATCCAAACAGCTACTGAACTTAAACAATAAAGCACTTTCAAGAGTAAGACCACCGAATGAAACAAAAATCACAAATTCTTAGATCCGCCGTGGCGTACGGCCCGCTCCCATAAGGTACTTTCTACACTCGCCGTGGCGTACGGCCCGATCCCATATTCATTTCAATTTCTTTTCAACACTGCCGTGGCGTACGGCCCGATCCCATATATTTCAATTGCTTTCAACACTGTCGTGGCGTACGGCCCGCTCCCATATGTTTCACAATTTCTTTTCAATTACGTCGTGGCGTACGGCCCGCTCCCATATATTTCACAATTTC
>ML257257.1:0-27726 GCA_005239495.1 Nicotiana undulata | reverse complement strand
CGAGAGAGTAAAATAGAGACTCAATTAGCATTCAGAATTCAATTGGCACGACATAGAATGAAATATGTGAAGTTATTCCTAACTTTGCAGCCTCTGGGGATAGAATGGTCGCAGGTGCGGTCTCGCACCTGCGAGAAAAGGATTGCAATTGCGGAAAAGGGCCTAGGACACTGGGCTCGCACCAGCGGGGTTGGGAGCCGCACCGGTGGTCCCGCTCCTGCGGAATTTTGGTCGCCCCTGCGGAAAAGGTCACACCTGCGATGGCCTGGACCGCACCTGCGGTCTCGCGCCTGCGGACTTTGGGCAAGGGGCTGGGGTTCGCACCTGCGAGGCTGGGACCGCTGGGGCGGTCCCGCACCTGCGGCTGGGCAACCGCACCTGCGGTCACACCAGCTATTGTGCACCAGTAGTGGTTTTTGCTGGTTTTTGGCCTCGCACGGGGTCCGGGAGGCAACTGGGCCCACCCGAGCCCCCGTCCAAAAATACCAACAAGTCCCAAATCATTAAACGGACTTGCTCGAGCTCACGGAACACTCAATACAACGCTAAAACTCAAAATCACCCTCCAAAACCCCTGAATTCAAAACTTAAGAACTTTGAAATTCTAGAATTCACTTCGACGCGCCGAACCGGCCTAAACCACTCGGAATGACTTCAAATTTTGCAGATAAGTTATAAACGACACAACGGAACTATTCCCGATCTCGGAATTTCATTCGGACCTCGGGAACATAAAATCACTTCTCAAGCCACATTTCAAATTCTTTAGAAACCCCACAAGTTCATTAACTCCATTTTTCCTCACTTGGATCCGAAACCAATCAAATCAAACCCGTTTTACACCAAATCTCACAGATAGGACAAACAACATATCATAAACCTGTTCCGGGCTCCGGAACCATAACACTGGCCCGGTAACAAGGTTTTCACATAATTATTCACTTTCACATTCCTTTAGTATTTTCAGAAAACAATTTTCTTTAAAAATTCATTTCTCGAGCTTGGGGCCTCGAAATTCAATTCCGGGCATATTCCCAAGTCCCATATTTTCCTACGGACTCTCCTGGACCGTCACATCACGGGTCCGGATCCGTTTACCAAAAATGTTGACCAAAGTCAACTTTGTTCAATTATTCAATTCAAAAATCCCATTTTTATCAAAATCTTTACATGGAAGTTTCCCGGCTACCTGCTCGGGCTGCGCACGCACATCGAGGTGAGATTAACGGAGTCTTTCGAGGCCTCGGAACACCGATTTATCTGGAATTACTCAGGATGACCTTTTGGGTCATCACAGAAAATTGTATAATTACCATAAGGATTATGTCTAGCATGTGTAAGAAACACAAAGTGAGTAGAATGATCACCGAGCTTAGTTATTGATGATAAAGTGATCACAGAAAAGCTATAAAATCATGCCTATTTATGTGTTATGAGGGTAGTGCCATTGCACGGGTTGAGAGAAGGAACCCTAGAACTCGAATTCAAGGGGGTTGAACTTCAATGAGGTAATGTCTCCACCCTCTAATTGATTCTAACATTGGTTTAATAATTATAGACCCTAATTCATGAGATATGAATTGATGGGTTTGATAGAAAATCATGAGCGGTTATATGTTTGGTGTGTTGATTGTTGATTATTGGTTAAGGGTGGTGTTTACCTTATGGGTGATGAAGAATAATGTTGATTCTAACCATTTGAGACATTAGAATTTATCTATGAGTAAGAGGATGGGTTATTGGGTGTAGAAACACCAATAATAAAGGCTATGAAGCCTTATGCCACCAAGTGTTTGATAAAATGCCTAAGTGACCAAAACATGAGTATTATTGCTAATATGAAATCCCTTTGACTTGTATTGATATAGATTAAAGTTGAAAGGGTTGGAAAACGTTGTATTACGCTCAAGACCAGGAAGTTGAGGTATGTGAGGCTAACTTTATATGTTTGGGAATGTTATTGATTCTCCCTACAATACGTTTCTTGTACGACGTTACTAATTACCTCATAAATATAGTTAAGCCTAGTTCCTTGAATAATTGTAGAACTTCTATTCTCTAGCTTCGTAACTCGTTCATGACTTTCATTCTGAACGTTGTGAAATCAGTGCGTAATCAATATAGACTTGGGTTTGATGCCCACGAGTCTCAGTCTAGATTACTTAGCATGTCAAAAATAGTTGAAGTTTCAGTTTCATAATCAGTTCATGAATACATGTCTCAGTCTAGCTCTATTCAGTATTCAAGTATCATGTAACCCAGTATGGTTCGGTATTTCAGCATCATGTATTTCAGTATCATGTATTTCAGTATGATTCTCAGTTCCTGAATGTTGAACACCTGTATTTGGGCTTGAGGCCGCAATTTATGCTTTATGCATCTTTGGGACCGAGGCCGCAGTTTATGCTTTATGCATCTTTGGGCCTGAGGCCGCAGTTTATATGCTTTATGCATCTTTGGGCCTGAAGCCGCAGCTTATGCTTTATGCATTTTTGGACCTGAGGTCGTAGTTATGTATACGTATACATGGGCTCGAGGTCGCAGTTTGTGAATATATATATATATATATATATATATATTGGGCCTGAGGCCGCAGTTTAATATTCAGATAAACAGGTTGTTCATCACTCAGAAGAGGGAGTATTCATATCCTTACTTCCTTTCAGTTTAATTTTTAGTTACCATTTCAGTTATCAGTTATCATATTAGTTATCAGTTATCAGTTCAGTTATCATTTCAGTTTCAGTTTCAATAGTTATCATTTCAGTTTCAGTTTCAATAGTTATCATTTCAGTTATCAATTATTGATTCTCAGTTATCAGCTTAGTTTCAGTATTTATAATTATTTCTTTCAGTTGCTTTACATACCAGTGCAATTCAAATATACTGACGTCCCTTTTGCCCGGGGCCTGCTTCTCACGATGCAGGTAATGATTTATAGGTTGACGATTCAGAGCGCTAGGATTCTCATACCATCTCTTTGGTGATCCCTAATTCGTTCGGGGAATTATCATTACCTTACAGTCTTCAATATTCTTAGACAGTCAGTGTTTTCAGTACTTCATTAGAGGCTTCATAGACTAGAGTAACAAGTAGACAGAGTCGCAGGCTTTTCATATTAATCCATGTTGGCTATAAATATATTTCAGAATTGTATTAGTATTTCCGCACTTTGATTTATATCATCCAGACTTTCACTATATCAGCATGTGTTAGTTTATCTTCCGCATTCAGTATGTTATGATATCACATGTTGATTCAGCCAGCCAGTTGGTTCGCTCGGTCACATGAAAGTCAGGCACCGAGTGCCGTGTTATGTCCAGGCCTAGGTTCGGGGCGTGACATTCATAGACTAGAGTAACAACTAGACAGAGTCGCATGCATTTATATTAAGCTCTGTTGGCTACAAATATGTTTCAGAATTGTATTAGTATTTCCGCACTTTGATTTATATCATCCATACTTTCAGTATATCAGCATGTGTTCGTTTATCTTCCGCATTCGGTATGTTTTGATATCACATGTTGATTCAGCCAGCCAGTTGGTTTTCTCGGTCACATGTAATCAGGCACCGAGTGTCGTGTTATGTCCAGGCCCAGGTTCGGGGCGTGACACACTAGTACTGTAACGACCCAGCCAGTTGTTCCATAAAATTAGCCCCGTTTGACCTGTTTCTACTTTAGCATGTGTTTCTTAGCCTATCTATGTTATTTTGGGTCGGTTGGTTCGGGTTTAGAGTGGTCGTGGTATGAAATGAGACACTTAATGTCTTAAGTTGGCCTTATAGTTAGAAAAGTCAACTAGAAGTTGACTATTAGGTAAACGACCTCGGAATGTGGATTTTATGGCTCGAATAGGTTCGTTAGGTGATTTAGGACTTAGGGGTGTGTTCGGAATGTGGCTTTGATGTCCGGGGTAGAATTAGGCTTGAAACGACGAAATTGAGTTTTTGGCGATCTTCGGTCGGCGGTGGATAATACGTTATCGGGGTCAGAATGGAACTCCGAAAGTTGGAATGGGTTTGTAGTGTCATTTTGTATGTGTGTGCAAATTTTCAAGTCAATCGGACGTGTTTTCGGTGGTTTCGGCATCATTGGCGAAATTTAGAAGTTTTTTAGTTCTTAGGTTTGAATCCGAGGTGAATTTGGTGTTTGGCATTGTTTTGAGTATTTCGAAGGCTCGACTAAGTTTGAATGAGGTTATGGGATGTGTTGGCATGTTTGGTTGAGGTCTTGAGGGCCTTGGGTGAGTTTCGGGTGGTTAACGGATCAAGTTTTGGACTTTGAACTTGGCAGATTTTCTAGTGTTGTTGCAGAGAATTCTTGTTCTCTGCATTCGTGGTGGGGTCCCGCATTTGCGAAGAGTAAATGGGGGAGCTGGGGATTTTGTTTTATATGTTCGAGATGGGGTGGACGCAAACGCGGAGGTTTGGGTGAAGTGTTCTTCGCGTTCGCATTCTGGGGCCCGCGTTCGCGAAGGGAAGTTGGCAGCTGGGGGACCCCAAATATTTTGTTTACACGTTCGCATTTGGTGGTACACGTTCGCGTAGCTTGAGGCTGGCTAGGCATCTCGTTCGCATGAGGGGAGACGCGTTCGCGTAGTGTAAAGATAGGGGTCAGTTGGATTGTTCTATGCGAACGCGTGTGTATGGCCGCGTTCGTGAAGGGTTAATAACTCGTCAGAAAGCTTTTAATTCTAAATGAGGGTTTAAGTCCAAAACTTCAAAAGCCATTAGAGAGCTCAGAGATGGTGAATTTTGAGGAGATTTTCAGTGGAATGATCGGGGTAAGTATTCTTCACTCATATTTGGTTTAATTCCATGATTTAGTATTGAATTCCATCCTTTAATTTGAGAAATTGGAGTGGAAATTGGGGGGAAATGGAGGAGAAATATGGGAATTCTTTTGGGGATTTGAATGGGCATTTGAGGTTCGATTTTGATGTTCTTGGTATGTATAGTCTCCTGGGAGGATAAGGATTCTAGTTTTGTGATTTTTATCGAATTTCGAGATGTGGGCTCGGGGGTCGGGTTTGGCCAATTTTGGGAGTTTTGGTTGAATTTGATAATTTTCGAGTGCGCTTCAATCCTTAGCATATATTAATGATATAAATCTGATTTTTGGTTAGATTTGGAGCAATCGCAGGCCGAGTCTAGAGGCAAAGGCATTGTGGTTTAGTATTTTAGTCGGTTTGAGGTAAGTAACGTTTTCAAACTTGGTTCAAAGGGTTCGAAACCCCGAACTATACGCTATACGATTATAATTAAGGTGACGCACATGCCAAGTGACGGGCGTGGGGGCGTGCACCGAGTGATTTGTGGCCTGTCTCACCCCATGTCACCGTCTAGTAGCTATTATGGTTTGAAATTCGTACTTCTATTAATGTGGTTAATTTGAACATACTAGAAATCATGCTAAATACTATGCTAAGGCTTCACGCAGAAAATGCTGAGACCCGAGTGGTCGTATAGTGTTGTCTCCTTATGTGTTTTATTGATTTCATATACTCAGTCCTGTCGTAGGATATCATATCATGCCTCAGTATCGGTAATTGTTAATTTTGTACATTTATCATTGTTTCGGGCTAGTTCATGCATCTGTGAGCCCATGTGAGCGAGACTGGAGAGTGTGACTGAGTGAGGCCGAGAGCCTGTTATTAAGAGACAGTTATGAGATCGGACTGCACACCCCAGCGAGATATTGATATTGCCTTCGTTGGCTTGTTATAGCGCTTGGGCTAATAGGAGCCCCTCCGGAGTCTTTACACCCCCCTAGTGAGCGCATTGATAGTTGAGGGATGGATCTTCCCTGGACATCAATCTTGTCCGAAGTTGATGATATGTGAGGGATGGATCGTCCCTAGACATGGACCTTGTTCGAGTGTTGTATTCCAGAGATGGATCTTCTCTGTGGGGTTGGTTTGGCCTTTCCTCAGTACTGAGTGACCACGGTCACCAATGTTTATGCTTATTCCGGGATGGATCTTCCATGGGCCTGAGAGCCATATACAGTACTGAGTGGACTTCCGTGTGAGAGTTGTGAGCACTGTGTGCACTTCCACACTGTTGATATGTTGGCATGTAGAGTATACTGAGTTATATGTGGGATACTGATCATACCTGGCATATCCTGTTTTCATTAACTGATAAAACTGTGAACATGATTAATTTATGTATGCTATCTTATTATAATTGCTGAGGTTTAGTCCGTCACTACCTCGCAGCCCATAGTTTGGGTTCGTTACTTCTGAGTTGGTGTACTCACGTTACCCCCTGCATCTTGTGTGCAGATCCAGGTACAACAGGACCCAGTAGTGGTTGTTGAGTGGTTGTCGGAGTTTCTTTCGGAGTTTTCGAGGTAGCAGCTGGCGATCACAACCTCGATTTCTCCTTCTTTATCTTCCTGTCATATTTTCTTTATTATTTCAGACTATGTTGTCCACTTTTGTATTTCGATATTTCTATTTTGTAGTAGCTCATGACTCGGTGACACTAGTTTTGGGATCAGGTTTTCTTCTACTTATGTTTTTAATGATGTTAAACCCTTAAATGCTTTACAAAACAATGAGTCTCATGTTGTAAATATAATGATTTTTCCTGAAAAACAACTTTGAGAAAATGAAATGTGTGGCTTGCCTGATTTCACGATAAGCGCCATCACGACTGGGTATTTGGGATCGTGACAAGTTAGTATCATAGCCCTAGGTTATATAGGTCTCACCAGTCATGAGCAGGTTTAGTAGAGTCTTGCGGATCGGTACGGAGACGCATGCACTTATCTTCGAGAGGCTACAGAACCCTTAGGAAAAATCCCACATTCTTGAATTCTGTCGTGCGAATCTGTTGATTCCACGAACTAAACTTTTGTTGTTTTCATTCTCTCACAGATGGTGAGGACTCGCGCTACCGATCAAGGTGAACAGACACCAGCTAGACCGGTGAGAGGTCGAGGCCGCGGTCGAGGCCGTGATAGAGGTAGGGGTGCAGCCTACGCATCAACTAGGGTACTATATGTGGACCTTCCTACTGTTCAGGATCAGGCCCCCGCCGCAGATGTTCCAGCAGGATCGGCTCAAGCACCGACAGTGCCTTTTGTGATTCCAAGTCTTCAAGAAACTCTGGCTCAGATTCTGACTGTGTGCACCAGCCTTGCACATGCAGTCGTTGTTTCTACTACTGCCGCTACTTCTCATGTCGGGGGAGGCACTCAGACTCCAACTGCCCGTACGCCTGAGCAGGTTGTTCAGGGGCTTCAGACACCGGGGGAAGCTCCAACCCAGCCGGTTGCCCCAGCTCAGGATTTTGTGATCCCAATTATGCCAGACGATAAGCAGCGTAGGTTGGAGAGATTTGGTAGACTTCAGCCTCCGACATTTGGTGGTGCTGAGGGCGAGGATGACCAGGGCTTCTTAAATAAGTGTCAGAGGATTCTTCGCACAACAGGGATATTGGAGACCAGTGGGGTCTCGTTCACTACCTTCTAGTTCTCAGGAGCTGCATTCACTTGGTGGAAGGCTTATGAGAGGCGTACTCCTGTTGGTGTATCACCCCTTACCTGGCATCAGTTCTCCATTCTCTTTCTAGAGAAATATGTACCGCATTCCCGCAGGGAAGAGCTGTGCAGGCAGTTCGAGCAGCTGCGTAAGGGGGACATGACCGTGACATAGTATGAGATGAGGTTCTCTGAGTTGGCCCGTCATGCTATTTGGCTAGTTCCCACGGATAGGGAGAGGATGATGGCCTCACTTATCAGCTTCGGATTTTTTTGACCAGGGATAGGGTATCTGGCGCTTCTTTTGAGGAGGTAGTTGACATTGCCAGAGAGACTGAGTCAGTTCGCCGCCAGGAGCGAGTCGAGAGGGAGGCCTCGAGGATCTGGTAGTTTTGGTGGTGTTCCTTCAAGCGGGCAGTCCCAACACGGTAGAGGCCGTCCGTTCAAACCAGCTCAGTCAGGTCGCTCAGGTTATCGTGGTAGATTAGTTGGTCTTGGTCCTCACAGTTCTCATTAGAGGCATCCATCATTTAGTGCTCTTCCAGCCCAGAGTTCATCTCGAGCACCATCGGTTCAGGGTTGCTCTGTGCATGGTTCTTCTGGTGGTTATTCAGGTGCTAGGGGTTCCCTTTCAGCCCCCACCGTCATTTGTTGAGAGGGGTTGTTTTGAGCGTGGTGATCCCGGTCATATCAAGAGGTTTTGTCCCCGTCTTTCAGGTGGTTCATCCCAACAGTGGAGTCAGCCATCAGCTTCAGCTCCAGTTATTTCACCACCCGCCCAGGAAGCTAGGGGTAGGGGTCAGTCAGCTAGAGGCCTCCTTAGAGGGGGAGGTCGATTAGTGGAGGTCAGGCTCATTCTTATACACTTCCAGCCAGACCGGATGCTATGGCCTCAGATGAAGTGATTGCAGGTATTGTCTTAGTCTTTCACTAAGATGCTTCAGTCTTATTTGATCATGGTTCCATGTATTCTTATGTTTCATCAGACTTTGCCCATTTTCTGGATATGCCTCGTGAGTCCTTAGTTACATCTGTTCATGTGTCGACCCCGGTGAGCGATACTATTATTGTGGACCGTGTGTATCGATCATGTGTAATATCTATTGGGGGTCTATAGACCCGAGTGGATCTGTTATTGCTTAGCATGGTTGACTTTGATGTGATATTAGGCATGGATTGGCTATCTCCGTGTCATGTTGTCCTAGATTATCACGCTAAGACCGTGACCGTAGCGATGCTAGGATTTCTGAGGGTTGAGTGGAGAGGTTCTATTGAGTATGTGCCTAGTAGGGTGATTTCTTACCTGAAGGCTCAGTGTATGGTGGAGAAAGTGTGCTTATCGTATCTGGCTTTTGTGAGGGATGTCAGTGTTGAGACTCCCACTATTGATTCTGTTCCTGTGGTCCGTGATTTTCCGGACGTGTTTCTTGCTGACTAGCCAGGCATGTCACCTAACATGGATATTGATTTTGGTATTGACTTGGTGTCGGGAACTCAGACCATTTCTATTCCACCGTATCGTATGGCACCGACGGAGTTGAAGGAATTGAAAGAGCAGCTTCAAGAACTCCTAGATAAGGGGTTCATTCCGCCTAGTGTGTCACCTTGGGGTGCACCTGTGTTGTTTGTGAAGAAGAAGGATGGTTCCATGAGAGTGTGTATTGACTACAAGCAGTTGAAAAAGGTTACAGTCAAGATAAAGTATCATTTGCCTCGCATTGATGATTTGTTTGACCAGCTTCAGGGATCTAGCTTCTCTAAGACTGACTTGTCCGGGTATCATCAGCTGAAGATTTGGGATTCTGATATTCCCAAGATAGATTTCAGGGCTCGTTATGGTCATTATGAGTTCATGGTGATGTCTTTTGGGCTGACAATGCCCCAACAACGTTCATGCATTTGATAAACATCGTGTTTCAGTCGTACTTGGATTCCTTTGTTATTGTGTTCATTGACGACGTCCTGGTATATTCTCGTAGCCAGGAGGGTCATGCTCAACATTTGAGAGTTGTTTTACAGAGATTGAGGAAGGAGAGACTTTATGAAAAGTTCTACAAGTGTGAGTTTTGGCTTGGTTCAGTAGCTTTCTTGGGGCACGTGGTGTCCAGTGAGGGTATTCAGGTTGATCTGAAGAAGATAGCGACGGTGCAGAGTTGACCCAGCCGTCCTCAGCTACAGAGATTAGGAGCTTCCTTGGTTTGGCGGGCTATTACCGTCGCTTTGTGGAGGGATTTTCTTCTATTGCTTTACCCTTGACCAAACTGAACCAAAAGGGTGCTCTATTCAGATGGTCGGACGAGTGTGAGGAGAGCTTTCAGAAGCTCAAGACTGCCTTGACCTCAACTCTAGTGTTAGTATTTCCATCAGCTTCAGGTTTTTATACTATATATTGTGATGCCTCGAGGATATGCATTGGTTGTGTATTGATGCAGGAGGGTAGGGTGATTGCCTACGCCTCGTGCTAGTTGAAGACTCATGAGAAGAATTACCCAGTGCATGATGCCGAGCTAGAAATCATTGTTCACGCCTTGAAGATCTGGCGTCATTATTTGTACGGGGTGCATTGTGAGGTTTTTACTGATCACCGTAGTCTGCAACATCTGTTTAAGCAGAAGGATTTGAATTTGCGTCATAGGATATGGTTGGAGCTTCTCAAGGACTATGATATCATTATTCTATACCATCCGGGGAAGGACAATGTAGTGGCCGATGCCTTGAGTTGCAGAGCAGAGAGGTTGGGGAGTCTAGCATATCTTCCGGCAGCAGAGTGACCATTGGCACTTGATGTTCAGGCTTTAGCGGCCCAATTAGTAAAATTGGATCTATTAGAGCCCCGTCGAGTATTGGCTTGTGTAGCCTCCAGGTCTTCTCTTTATGACCGGATTAGAGAGCGCCAATATAACGACCCGCACTTGCTCGTTCTTCAAGATAGGGTCCGGCGAGGTGATGCCAGGGATGTGGTTATTGGTGATGATGGTGTTATGATGATGCAGGGTCGGATATGTGTGCCTAATGTGGATGGGCTTCGAGAGTTGATTCTAGCAGAGGCCCACAGCTTGCGGTATTCCATCCATCCGGGTGCCGCGAAGATGTATCAGGATCTGAGACAACACTATTGGTGGAGGCGGATGAAGAAGCATATTGTTGGATTTGTAGCTCGGTGTCTCAACTGCCAGCAGGTCAAGTATGAGCACCAGAGACCAGGCGGATTGCATCAGAGATTGGATATTTTGGAATGGAAGTGGGAGCGGATCACCATGGACTTTGTAGTTGGAATCCCACGGACTTCAAGGAAGTTCAATGCCATTTGGGTTATTGTGGATCGGCTGAACAAGTCTGCGCACTTCATTCCTATTGGTACTACTTATTCATCGGTGCGGTTGACTGAGATTTACATCCGGCAGATTATCCGGTTGCATGGTGTCCTGATATCTATCATTTCTGACAGAGGTACTCAGTTCACATCGCAGTTTTGGAGGTTCGTGCAAAGAGAATTGCGTACTCAGGTTGAGTTGAGCACAATAATTCATCCTCAGACTGACGGGCAGTCAGAGCGCACTATTCAGATTCTGGAGGACATGTTGCATGCTTGTGTCAATTATTTCGGGGGTTCATGGGACCGATTTCTGCCACTCGCGGAGTTTGCTTATAATAATAGTTATCAGTCGAGTATTCAGATGGCTCCGTACGAGGCTTTATATGAGAGGAGGTGTAGATCTCCGGTTGGTTGGTTTGAGTCGGGTGAGGCCAGGCTATTAGGCACAAATTTGGTACAGGGTGCGTTGGATAAGGTGAAGTTGATTCAGGAGCGGCTTCGCACAGCGCAGTCTAGGAGGAAGAGCTATGCGGACCGGAAGGTTCGGGATGTGTCCTTCATGGTTGGGGAGAAGGTTCTGCTGAAGGTGTCACCCATGAAGGGTGTTATGCAGTCCGGGAAGTGGGGCAAGTTGAGTCCCCGGTTCATTCGGCCTTTTGAGGTGCTTTAGAGGGTTGGAGAGGTGGCTTATAGACTTGCTTTGCCACCCATCCGGTATTCCATGTTTCCATGCTTCAGAAGTATATTGGTGACCTGTCTCATGTTTTGGACTTCAGCACGGTTCAGCTTGAGGGTGATATGTCCTATGAGGTAGAGCTAGTGGCTATTTTGGGTCGTCAGGTCAGAAGGTTGAGGTCTAAGGATATAGCTTCAGTAAAGGTGCAGTAGATAGGGCAGCTGGTGGAGGAGGCCTCCTGGGAGACCGAGCGAGAGATGCGGAGCATATATCCTCACTTATTTGAGACTCCAGGTATGTTTCTAGACCCGTTTGAGGACGAACGTTTGTTTAAGAGGTGGAGAATGTAACGACCCGACCGGTCGTTCCATAAGATTAACCTCATTTTCCCTGTTTCTACTTTATCATATGTTTCTTATCCTATCTATGTTGTGTTAGGTCGCTTGGTTTGGGTTTGGAGTGGTCGTGGTGTGAAATAAGACACTTAGTCTCTTAAGTTGGCCTTATAGTTAGAAAAGTCAACTGGAAGTTGACTATTAGGTAAACAACCTCGGAATGTGGATTTTATGGCTCAGATGGCTTCGTTAGGTGATTTGGGACTTAGGGGTGTGTTCGGAATGTGGTTTTGATGTCAGGAGTAGAATTAGGCTTGAAATGGCGAAATTGAGTTTTTAGCGATCTCCGGTCAACAATGGATAATACGTTAGCAGGGTCGGAATGGAATTCCGAAAGTTGGAATGGGGTAGTAGTGTCATTTTGGATGTTTTTGCAAATTTTCAGGTCAATCGGACGTGTTATGTGTGGTTTCGGCACCATTGGCAAAATTTAGAAGTTTCCAAGTTCTTAGGTTTGAATCCGGGGTGAATTTGGTGTTTTGGCGTTGTTTTGAGTGTTTCGAAGGCTCGACTAAGTTTGAATGAGGTTATGGGATGTGTTGGCATGTTTGGTTAAGTTCCCGAGGGCCTCGGGTGAGTTTCGGGTGGTTAATGGATCAATTTTTAGACTTTGAACTCGACAGATTTTCTGGTGTTGTTGCAGAGAATTATTGTTCTTCGCGTTCGCGGTGGTGTCCCGCGTTCGCGAAGAGTAAATAGGGGATCTAGGGATTTTGTTCTATGCGTTCGTAAAGGGGTGGACGCGAACGCGGAGATTTGGGTGAAGTGTTCTTCGTGTTCGCATTCTGGGCCCCGCATTCGCGAAAGGAAGTTGGCAGCTGAGGGACCCAAATATTTGGTTTACGCGTTCGCGTTTGGTGGTATGTGTTCCCGTAGCGTGAGGCTGTCTAGGCATGTTGTTCGCATGAGGGGAGACGCGTTCGCTTAGTGTAAAGAGAGGGGCCAGTTGGATTGTTCTATGCGAACGCGTGCGTATGGCCGCGTTCGCGAAGGGTTAATAATTGGGCGAAAGCTTTTAATTCAAAAACGGGGGTTTAAGTCCAAAACTACAAAAGCCATTAGAGAGCTCGGGAGAAGGTGAATTTTGAGGAGATTTTTAGTGGAGTGATCGGGGTAAGTATTCTTCACTCATATTTGGTTTAATTCCATGATTTAGTATTGAATTCCATCCTTTAATTTGAGAAATTGGAGTGAAAATTGGGGGCAAATGGAAGAGAAATATGGGAATTCTTTTGGGGATTTGAATGGGCATTTGAGGTCCGATTTTGATGTTCTTGGTATGTATAGGCTCCTGGCAGGATAAGGATTATAGATTTTGTGATTTTTATCGAATTTCGAGACGTGGGCCCGGGGGTCGGGTTTGGCCAATTTCGGTATTTTTGGTTGAATTTGATAATTTTCGAGTGGGCTCTGTTACTTAGCATATATTAATGATATAAATCTGATTTTTGATTAGATTTGGAGCGATCGGAGGCCGAGTCTAGAGGCAAAGGCATTGTGGGCTAGGATTTTAGCCGGTTTGAGGTAAGAAACATTTCCAAACTTGGTTCTGTGGGTTCGAACCCCGAACTATACGCTATATGATTATAATTAAGGTGACGCACATGCTAAGTGACGGGCGTTTGGGTGTGCACCGAGTGATTTGTGGTCTGGCTCGCCCCATGGCACCGTCTAGTAGCTATTATGGACTGAAATTCGTACTTCAATTAATGTGGTTAATGTGAACATACTAGAAATCATGCTAAGTACTATGCTAAGGCTTCACGCCGAAAATGCTAAGACCCGAGTGGTCGTATATTGCTGTCTCCTTATGAGTTTTATTGATTTCATATACTCAGTCCTGTCGTAGAATATCATATCATGCCTCAGTCTCGGTAATTGTTAATTTGTACATTTATCATTGTTTCGGGCTAGTTCATGCATCTGTAAGCCCATGTGAGCGAGACTAGAGAGTGATGACTGAGTGAGGCCGAGAGCCTGTTATTGAGAGACAGTTATGAGATCGGACTGCACACCCCAACGAGATATTGATATTGCCTTCGTTGTCTTGTTATAGCGCTTGGGATAATAGGAGCCCCTCCGGAGTCTTTACACCCCCCAGTGAGCGCATTGATAGTCGAGGGATGGATCTTTCTTGGACATGGATCTTGTCCGGAGTTGATGATATGTGAGGGATGGATCGTCCCTGGACATGGACCTTGTCCGAGTGTGGTATTCCGGAGATAGATCTTCTCTGTGGGGCTGGTTTGGCCTTTCCTCAGTACTGAGTGACCACGGTCATCAGTGTTTATGCTTATACCGGGATGGATATTTCTTGGGCCTGAGAGCCATATATAGTACTGAGTGGACTTCCGTGTGAGAGTTGTGACCACTGTGTGCATTTCCACACTGTTGATATGTTGGCATGTAGAGTATACTGAGTTATATGTGGGATACTGAGCATACCTGACATATCCTTTTTCATTGACTGATAAAACTGTGAACATGACCAATTTATGTACGCCGTCTTATTATAACTGCTGAGGTTTGGTCCTTCACTACCTCTCAGCCCATAGTTTGGGTTCGTTACTTCTGAGTTGGTGTACTCACGTTACCCCCTGCACCTTGTGTGCAGATCCAGGTACAACAAGACCCGGTAGTGGTTGCTGAGTGGCTGTCGGGGTTTCTTTCAGAATTTTCGAGGTAGCAGCTGGCGATCGCAACCTCGATTTCTCCTTCTTTATCTTCCTGTCGCATTTTCTTATTATTTCGGACTATGTTGTCCACTTTTGTATTTCGATTTCTATTTTGTAGTAGCTCATGACTAGGTGACACTTGTTTTGGGATCATATTTTCTTTTACTTATGTTTTTAATGATGTTAAACCCTTAAATGTTTTATAAAAAAATGAGTCTCTTGTTGTAAATATAATGATTTTTCCTGAAAAACAACTTTGAGCAAATGAAATGCGTGGCTTGCCTGATTTTACGATAGGCGCCATCACGAGTGGATATTTTGGGGGCGTGACAAGTACTCTCTTCCAATACTTATATTAGTCTTTTTTTCTTGGTCTAAAAGATTAAGAACTTTCATTACTGCAAAACAGAAGTAGCATACAAGAAGGGTGGTGCAGGTGCACCACGGGTAGCATAAGGCCATCTCAAACCTTTACCCCTATTTTGGTTCCCAAAATGGGAATTTTTTCCATTTTGGGACAACTTACTCCAACCATTCCCCCATTTTTTGCCCCAAAAGAGAATATTCTTTTTTATATTCTTCTCTCTCTTCTATGTTATATCATGTCTTTCATTTCAATTATTATTTTTTAAATTCCATTAAACAAATTCCATATTTTATTTTCATCAATTTGTAATTTCCATTAAAACAATTCCATAAAATTTTAAATAATACGCTTTGTAAGCAATTATTATAGATTAACTAATAATTCAAATAAAAGTGAAATCACTGTGATACAAGATTAATTAAATATACGTGGATTCTATTGTCGATCCGACTCGTCGTGAATTTATGCGACAAGAACAACAATGAATAATGTATAAAAGAAGTCAACAATATCCACACTCACACCCACACTCCATTCACTCAATACTATAATGATTTTGGTGTATATGGAAATGACGTACCTCCCTACTACATTATTATGTTATTTACCGTAGTTTCAAACTTTATGTATTTTAATTTAATGTATTTTCAATTTTCATGTATTTCCAAGGTGGGTTACTCTGATGGTAAGCACCCTCCACTTCCAACCAAGAGATTGTGAGTTCGAGTCACCCCAAGACCAAGGTGGGGAGTTCTTGGAGGGAAGGATGCCGAGGGTCTATTGAAAACAACCTCTCTACCCTAGGGTAGGGGTAAGGTCTGCGTACACTCTACCCTCCCCAGACCCCACTTGTGGGATTATACTGGGTTGTTGTTATGTATTTCCAATTTTAATATATTTTCTTTTAATGTATTTTTAATTTTCACTTTTTAATTTTTGCAACATCTAGTATTTTATATTTGCACCATTCATTTTTTGAGATGATTATATATTTTTTGTACAATTATAACTTATAATAGAATTAACTTACAATTTTCCATAAAAATAATAAATGCACGAAAATTAATTTAACAAAATTATACGCCAAAGTTAAGATGTAAAATTAATATTATAAAGATATTACATAAATATAATTAGGTATATATAAAAATATAAATTAAAAGAGTTAAATAATAAAATATATATGAATAGTAATGGGGAAGATGAATAGGGTACCCTCATATTTGGAGAACACTATTCATCCCCCATTTAGGGGGCAAAAATGGGGGAGGGTTGGAGCTTCATTTTAGCAAAAAATACCCTCATTATGAGAAAATGGGGGAGCGTTGGAGATGACCTAAGGAAACATACATTCTACATCTATATTAGTCTACATTCACTAATCAACATTACAATCAAGTAAACAGCTGACCGCTAATTTTCCACCAACCCAAATGGAACTTTAATTTTCCCCAATGAGAAACACTAGGCCTAATGAAGCCTTTGTCTAACAAATCCTGCAACTGATCCTTCAACTCCTTCAGCTCTAGCGGGGCCATACGATATGGCGGAATAGAAATGGGCTGAGTGCCTGGAGCCAACTCAATACAGAAGTCAATATCTCTGTCGGGTGGCATACCCGGCAGGTCAGCAGGGAATACCTCCGGAAACTCACGAACAATGGGCACGGACTCCATAGGAGGAACCTCGGCACTAGAATCACGAACATAGGCCAAATAGTCCAAACACCCCTTCTCGACCATGCGCCGAGCCTTCATATACGATATAACTCTGCCGGAAGAATGGCCAAGAGTCTCTCTCCACTCCAAAGGAGGTACTCCCGGTAAGGCCAAGGTCACAGTCTTGGCATGACAGTCCAGAATAGCATGATAGGGAGAATCTATCCCCAAAATCACATCAAAGTCAACCATATCAAGGATCAAAAGATATACACGGGTCTCAAGACCACCAATAACCACTACAAAAGAACGGTAGACTCGATCTACCACAATAGAGTCACCCAGCGGTGTAGATACATATACAGGAGTACTCAAGGAATCACAGGGCATAATCAGACGAGGAGAAAAATATGAGGACACGTAGGAAAATGTAGACCCCGGATCAAATAAAATCGAAGCATCTCTGTTGCAAACTGAAACCATACATGTAATGACTGCATCAGAGGCCTCAGCCTCAGGCCTGGCAGGAATAGCATAGCACCGGGGTGGAGCCCCTCCAATCTGAACATCTCTGGGTCGACCTACTGTGGGCTGACCTCTACCTCTCATAGCCTGTCCTCCACCTCTAACTGTATGGACTCCTCCTCTGGCACCTCGACCTCCACCCCTAGCTGGTTGAGGGGGTGGGGGTGCACCTGGTGCGGGAACCATATAACGGGAACCCAGATACTAAGAACCACCAAAACCTCGGGGGAAAAACATGGATATGTGCCCCATACCACCGCAAGTATAGCAAGATCTCTGCTGCTGCGACTGCTGGCCCTGAAACTGGCCCTGTCGACCAGAATAACCACCCTGGAAGCTCTGAAGCGGCGGTGCACTGATAGGAGCTGACGATGCATTACGGGATACCTGAAGTGCCAACTGAAATGGTCTAGGAGGATGACCTTTGCCAAAAGAATCTCTGCCTCTAGATGAGGCACCACTAAATTGACCAAAATGACGAGATCTCTTGTCAGACCCCTGACCACTGCCCTGTGATAAGACCATATCAATCCGCTTGGCCACATTGGCCGCCTCCTGAAATGAAATATCAGTACCTGTCTCTCTGGCCATCTGGAGTTTAATAGGCTGGGCTAGCCCCTCAATAAACCTCCTCACCCTCTCTCGATCTGTAGGGAGTATCATGATAACATGTCGGGCCAAAGTGATGAATCTGGTCTCATACTGTGTAACAGTCATAGATCCCTGCTGGAGGCGCTCAAAATGCTTCTGGAAGTCCTCTCTCTGGGTGACTGGAAGAAACTTCTCCAGGAAAGACTCGAAGAACTGAGCCCAAGACAAAGGCGAAGATCCAGCTGGTCTGGTCAAGCAATAATCCCTCCACCAAGTCTTGGCGGTACCGGGAAGACGGAATGTAGCAAAATCGACCCCATTGGTCTCCACGACGCCCATGTTCTGAAGAACCTCATAGCAGTTGTCTAAGAAATCCTGGGGGTCCTCTGATGGTGCACCAGTGAAAGTAGTAGGGAATAACTTGGTGAACCGATCCAATCTCCATAAAGCATCGGCAGACATAGCTACTCCCTCAACTCCCTGTGCCATTATGCCCGGCTGAGCTACTCCAGCTGTCTGAGGTGCTGGAGTCTGGAACTGAGAAGCTAGCTGCTCTGGTGTGTGGGTAGCAGGAGTCTGGGGCCCTCCCCCAGCCTGAGATACGACTGGTGTTGTAGGAAGAATACCGGCCTGAGCCATGCTCTCCATAAGGCCCACTAAGCGGACTAGAGCGTCTTGAAGTACCGGGGTGGCGATGAACCCCTCTGGGACCTGAGCTGGTCCAACTGGAGCTGTCTGACCAGGAATCTCCTCGGAAAACTCTACCTGAGGGTCCTCCTTTGGGGTTGCTGATCTGGGATGAGCTCTTCCTCGGCCTCTAGCACGGCCTCGGCCTCGTCCTCAGCCCCTCGTAGGAGCCGCAACTGAAGGATCGGGCTGCTGATCGGAACATGGGGAAGCACGCGTTCTCGCCATCAGTGAGAGAATATAATAGAAACTCAGTTAGCATTTAGAATGCAAATCGCACGATAGAGAGAAGAATAGATGTGAAGTATTCCTAACTTTGCAGTCTCTAGGGGATAAGTACAGACTTCTCTGTACCGATCCCTCAGACTCTACCAAGTTTGTCCGCGAATTGTGAGACCTAAGCAACTTAGTGCTCTGATACCAACTTGTCACGACCCGAAATCCCACCGTCGGGACCGTGATGGCGTCTAACATTGAACCCTCTAAACAAGCCAACGTTGACGGTTATTATAACTTGTTTCCTTTATTATTTAAGCATTTTAAAGTGAACTAGAATAACAAGTAGAGATAAAGTGCGGAAGAAATGAAATCTGTCAACTTAAGTGCATAATTATCAAACATCTATAATACAACTCCCAGAATCTTGTACCATAATTTCACGGATTGTCTAAGAATACTAAAAACAAAGGTATGAATAAACATGTAATACTATCTCCGAAATACAAAGAAAAGACAGAATAAGGAATGAGATAGGAGGTGACGCCAAGGCCTGCGGACGCCTGCAGGACTACCTCAGTGTCGCATGGTGGACTGAAGGAAGCCTCCTCAATCAGTGTCCACAAGGTCTAGTACCGTGATCTTCACAACATAAAGAAGTGCAGGTGTAGTATCAGTACAACCGACCCCATGTACTGAGTAAGTGTCGAGCCTAACCTCGGCGAAGTAGTGACGAGGCTAGGACACGACAAATAATATTACCTGTGCAGTTTATCAATATATATAACAGGAAGTGGGGACATGAAATAAACAGTTAAGTACAAAATGGGGGAAAACATGCTGGGGAAAAGGGGTAGCAATTACTGAAATGAAGGAACTAGGCAACAGTTTAAATATAAAATAATACCGAGCATTAACAACACGAAATAAAAAAATGAATGGAAAAGTCACGGCAAGTCCCCTCGTGCATAAAGGATCATAAACACGGCACGAAATGTCCCATCGTGCTAGCATATCATAATCACGCCACGGAATGTCCCCTCGTGCTAACATATCACAATCATGGCACGGAATGTCCCCTCGTGCATAAATAACATCAACACGGCACGGAATGTCTCCTCGTGCATAAATAACATAAACATGGCACGGAATGTCCCCTCGTGCATAACATATCATAAACATGGCACAGAATGTCCCCTCGTGCATAAATAACATAATCATGGAACGGAATGTCCCCTCGTGCATAAATAACATAAACATAGCATGGAATGTCCCCTCGTGCATAAATCCCATAAACAACAATTTGGCAAGAAAGGCAAGAATAAGACTCATAAATAATACCGTCCCGGCACGGGACACAGCTATAACCAATCCTACACAGGTGTATAATTTAACAAAATATTCCTCAACCTATCAACTACTCAACAGTACTCACAACTAAGAATTTCCATCAAATAAATAACCACCAAGGTGAAATTTAATCCATAACACGATAAATATCTATGAAAATCACAAAACGCATAATATTCGACTCACTGTCATGCTTGAAAATAACATATAGGTACTCGTCACCTCACCTATACGTTGAACATGGAATAAACACGTAGCAATTAAGACTCAACACATATTCCCTCAAGCTAAGGTTAGGCCAAACACTTACCTCGACTCCCACAATCAAATCAAGCCTCAAGCACCGCTTTTCCTTTTGAACCCGACTCCAAATCAATCGTATCTTGACATAATTAACTCAATAACATCAATAAATGCTAAACAATTCAGTTCCAATGCTTAATTATAGATTTCCCAACATTCTTCCTAAAAATCCAAAAATTGACCCCGGGCCCGCTTGGTCAAAACACCAGGTTCGGACCACAACCCGATCACCCATTCACCCACGAGCCCGAATATATAATTTGTTTTGAAATCCGACCACAAAACGAGGTCAAATTCCTAAATAATCAAAAAGCCCTAACTCTACCCAAATCCCTAATTTACTACCCTTAATCTCATATTTTTAGGCCTAGAATCTAATGGGTTTTGATAAATATGGAAGAAAATGAGTCAAGGATTACTTACCAAAGAGGTTATGGTGAATAAGTTCTTCAAAAATCGCCTAAGAGGTGTGGAGAAGATGAAGTTTATGAAAAATGGGTTCATTCCCGTAATACATTCTGTTTTTGGACTTAATAATTAACTGGCAAAATTTACTCTTCGCGTTTGCGGGTCCCTGGCCGCGTTCGCGAAGGTTTAGCTACTCTGACCTATGCGTTCGCGGTTGTCGGCCGCATTTGCACTGGGTAAAATACACCCAGCCCCCAGGCCCCCGCTAAGGCAGTGCGTTCGCGACTTGCCCTCCGCGTTCGCATAGCTGCCATGACCCCCACTCCGCGATCGCGTCCTAAAGGGTGCGTTCGCACAAGCTTAACTCTGCCCAACCCCAACATTGTGCTATGCGTTTGCAGCCTATCATATGCGTTCGCATAGCATAAAACACCAGACACCAAATGACAACATTAAACACCAGAATGTTTCTAAGTATTAAGCCCCGGCACCTACCCGAAACTCACCCGAGCCCTTGAGGCTCAAAATCAAATATGCACACAACCTCAAAAATATCCTACGGACTTATTCATGTAATTAAATCACCAAAATAACATCATAAACATCGAATTAAACCTCAAAATCAATGAATTTTCTCAAAACTTCTTAAATATCAAATTTTTGCATTTAAGGTCCGAATCACATAAAATAAAGTCCGTTTCTTATCAAATTTTACAGATATGACACAAGTATTATATCGAACCTGTACCAGGCTCCGGAACTATAATACGGGCCCCATACCAAAGGGTTTCACATAAAATTTCATTTTAAAAAACCTTTATATTTTTCAGAAAACAATTTCCTTAAAAAAATTATTTCTCGGACTTGGGACCTCGGAATTCGATTTCGGGAATACGCCCGTCCCATATTTTCCTACGGACCCTCCGGAACCGTCAAATCACCTGTCCGGGTCCGTTTACAAAAAATATTGACCGAAGTCAACTTTATTCAAACTTTAACTACAAAAATTATCATTTTGTCAGTTTTTCACATAACGGCTTCCCGGTTACACGTCCGGGCTGCGCACGCAAATCGAGGTGAGATAAACGGAGGTTTTTACAACCTCGAAACACAAAATTAGCTAAAGATATACGGGATGAAGTCTTGGGCATCACAACTTATTTTGAAAAGTATTTTTTTTTTTCAAAATTGTTTTATCCAAAAGTACTTTTAAAAAAATAGTTTGTGTTTGGCCAGTTCATTTAAGAAGTACTTTTTGCAACATGGTAAATAAATTGTGTTTGTCCGATATTTCTAAAAAATACTTTTGAGTGTCAGATTACCAAAAAGGATAGTACCAAGGTTTTGTAATTGTTTTAAAAAGAAAAATAAACTTATTTATCATAAGAGACTTTTATTATTTTTTGTTTTATTTAATAAAATATAAAAAATAGAGTAAACATACATATCAGATTTAAATCAATATAATATTTATAGTTATACCTACTATTATCTAGTATAATTACATATTGTTTACATGATGATTTGAATAATCAAAATACATCATGAATTAGAAGTCTATTCCACAAACTATTATATATTGATAATTCACCATAAAATAATAATCAAAGTCACTCACACATGATAACATTTCTCAATAATTTCATCTCTAATTCTATCACACAGCGCTTTCACATTAGTAGAAGACTTGCCTTACATTTCTAAAGGAATACCAGAATCTCATCTCCTTCCTCAATCTCTGTTAATGTCTTCATTAGCATAATAGTTAAATTCCTTATCGGTAGAAGAATGATGTCGGATGAAATTTTGTATAGTGATGATAGCTGTAACAAGATGATTCTAAGTGTCAAACTTGAAAGATCGCATTGAGCATAAAATAGAAATAATTCTTAATTCAAGTTCAAAAAAAGTAACTAATTACTAACAACACATAATGCATACTTTAATTTTTAAAATTTAAATAAATAAAAACTAACTATTAACTAATCTGACTAACTTTGTCCTGAATTGCCAAGTGACATATTGTGAGGCTGCCACTTGGCTTAATGTGGAGGCTTTTCTTTTTCTTTTGATAATATATAGATTATGCGATGCAATTATAAATTAATTACCTATTTGTAGGTAATTTTCACAAATTAGATTTGATAATTATTTTAAAGATTCGGGAATTAATAGCCTATAAGAGAAGAAATTATAAATGATTATTTATAAGAAGAGAATTGATAATAAAGAAGGATATAGATAATTTTCTTTAGCGTGGAAAAAGAAGAAAATAATTTGGAATGTTAGAAGACATTACACAAAGAAAAAATCAAAAACAAGAAAAATCAATAAAGACTGTGAAAAGTTACAATATGATTCACGTATATTATATCTCGAAATTTAAGTGAATGGCAAAAACAAGAAATAAAAATGAAAAAAAAAGATCAATAACGGATAATTTAGAAAATACAAACTTATAGTGAGGATAGTTTTGTTTTGAATAAATTAATTTCTTCTTCTGCTTCTGCTTTTTGGAAAAAGCTAAAATTTTTTGCTTTTTCCCAAAAGCAGAATAATTGCTTTTGCTGCCGGCCAAAAGTACTTTTTCTCCTTGGCCAAACAACTTATTTTTTTTTTAAAAGTAATTTTCAAGGAAAAAAAGATACTTTTGACCTCCCAGCAGCTTGGCCAAACAGGCTCTTCGTGTAGACACTTCAGAATCTTGACTGCTCATAAAAATGCGACATGAAAAGTGTAACTAAAAACAAAAGAGAAGAACAAAGAACAAATAAAACATATTTTCTTTCTTCTCTCTCTATATATAAGTTCCAAAGGACTGTAGGTCGAAAAGAGTAGAAAAAGAAACCATAATTGGGTTGCGAAAGAAAAAGGAAAAGATATACGTGAAAAAATGATGGACAACGTTACACAATAGAGAATCATAATTTTCAAAATGGAAATGTTGGAATATGAAGTTTCAAAACTGGCAAACAGAGGGTATTTATACTTTACTATCGCCGTGATCAGCATTTTCAATTACATATCCGAAACAATTGCGATTAGCAATTGTATTTTACATACCAGTCGCATTCCAAGAGATCACTGAATTCAAACTCGTGATGTCAGTTTAAACTTTAAAATGTAATTTGTTAATTTTTCGTATGTTTAGAGGCAGATGTAATTTTGCTCAATGAGTTCAATTGGACACGTATCACATTCTGAATAATAACTTCAAAAATTCAAAAGTAAATTTAGAGTTAAAACCCGTAAAATTGAACTCATCAAATTTGAATGCAAAGTCTGCTTCTGGCTATTGAAACAATAAGTAATTATTCATTCATAGCAAATTAACCCATTGAAATTCCTTACCTAATTCATATATATGATAGCTTTTAACTAATCGATATGTTTTGTCGTCAATAATATGAATATGTATCCGGAAGTCGTCCTTAATGCTTGCATTAGGATAGATTTTCTATACCATATCTTTTGGGTACTACCCTTCTCTAAATCTCATGTGAACATAAAATGTCTTGTGCATCGGGCTGCCCATCCGGGGTTAAGTAACTTCCTTGAATGAGACAGCATAAAAAAGAAGAGAAAAATTAAAGTAGTATTTTTGTACAATATGGATTTAAGTTATATACATTAATGAAATTATTATCAATGAGTTTTAATTAGTAATAGCAGGTTAAATACCATTTTTATTAGGTTGTCAATCAATGTTTTAGTTAGAAGCGACAATTTGAGTCCAAATTCATTTGATTCTCCTATCCGCCCAAGCTTGTACTGGTCATTGACCCGTCAATTTATTGAACTCAACTGATCTTGACCTAACCAATTTCAGTCAATCTAAAGTTGGGCTAATTTTTAAGGCAAATTGAACGTAAAATTGCATGGAACACCCTATTTGATCGTCTCTTTTTAACTTATACCCGTTTTGTTTTTCCTTTTGCATATGTACCTATTTTTTTGCTAAAAGTATTTAAAAAGATGATTTTGGCCTTATTTAATAAAAGGTAAACTGCGGGACAAAACTTCATGTTTTGATATGAAGTTTTAGCAAATGAAATAAATAACTTCAGCATGCATTAGAAAAAACTCATCAAAAACTTACATACTGCTGGACAAAAACTTAAGCAAGTTTAGTCTGAAGTTTTAGCAAATGAACTAAAAAACTTCAGCTTGGTTAGACTAAAGTTTCGGATAAAACTCATGACAAAACTATAAACTGCATGACAAAACTTCAGCATGTTTTGGTGTGAAGTTTTAGCAAATGAACAAAATAAACGTCAGCATGTATTAGCAAATTTTCATTAGAAAATTACATACTGCAAGACAAAAATTTAAGCATGTTTAGTCTGAAATTTTAGCAAATGAACAAAAAAACTTAAGAATGTTAGTCTAAAGTTTTAGCAAATGAACTAAAAAACTTAAGCATGTTTAGTCTCAAGTTTTAGCAAATGTACTAAATAACTTCAGCATGCATTACCAAAAACTCATTAGAAAATTAGATATTACAAGACCAAAACTTAAGCATATTTAGTCTGAAGTTTTAGCAAATAAACTAAAAAACTTAAGCATATTTAGTATGAAGTATTGGCAAATGAACTAAATAACTTCAGCATGCATTAGCAAAAAACTCATTAGAAAATTACATACTGCAAGACAAAAAATTTAAGCATGTTTAGTCTAAAGTTTTAGCAAATGAACTCAAAAAATTAAGCATGTTTAGTCTAATATTTTAGCAAATGAACTAAAAAATTTAAGCATGTTTAGTATGAAATTTTCGCAAATGAACTAAAAAAACTTAAGCATGTTTAGTCTGAAGTTTTAGCAAATGAACTAAAACATTTAAGCATGTTTAGTATGAAGTTTTAGCAAATGAACTATATAACTTCAGCATGTTTAGACTGAAGTTTTGGATAAAACTCATGACAAAACTATAGACTGCAGGATAAATAACTTCAGCATGCATTATCATGAAATTTTAGCTTCTGTCACGACCCCAAATCCTAACAGGCCGTGATGGCGCCTATCGTGGAATTAGGCTAGCCAACCATCACCTTACTACGCATTTGTTCAATTATAAGAGTTCACAATTTAATAATAAGCATGCAACCAAGCATAGAACAGTGTAATTTAGTCTTAGCGTCCCAATAATAGTCTAAACAAAACCTCCCAAGACTGGAGTCAATAGTCATGAGCATCTAAGAATAAATAAGTCTAACTCTGCTAAAACTATAATATATGTCTCTGAATCAAATGCTAAAACTAAATAAGGAAGGGAAATTGAGAAGTTGTGGACGCTGGACAGCTACCTCGAAATCCCGCGAACTGCTGCTAACGAACCAGGCAGCTACTGCTCCAAATCGGTACCTGGATCTGTGCACATAGGCACAGGGAGTCTTTATGAGTACGCCAACTCAGTAGTAATGAAAATAAATCGAAGTGTGAGAAAAATACGAAACACACAACACAGATACACCAATTCACAAAAGCCAGTAAAACACCAAGTCACCAGATAGTATTCATCAAATACATGAGTTCAATATCAGTTTCCAGAAATCCTTGAAACAAGTTCAATATCAGTATATCTCAGTAAAATTCTCAGTAAAAACCAGTTTGAAAAGAAAGTAAATCATAGTTTGAAAACTCAGTAAAAATCTTCATAAATAATCATTTTTTGTAACAATATCTTTCTGTATTAGCCCATCAGGCAACCTCACAATCACTCTGCCCATCAGGCAACCTCACAATCACTCAGCATAAGCCCCGCGGGCATCACTCATTAGGTACCTGCGCTCACTGGGAGTGTGTACAGACTCCGGAGAGGCTCCTACATCCCAAGTGCTATAATAAGCCACAACATGGCATAAATCACACACAATATAGGCCCGCATCCTCACTCATATCATATCATCCTCACAATATAGGCCAGCAACCTCACTCATATCATAACATCCTCACAATATTGGCCAGCAGCTTCACTTAGTCAGACACTCTCAATTTTCCCTTCAGGCCATAAATATACCGGATTCTCGACCAAAAAACAGTATTTCATTTTCAAGAAGTAGTATCAAAATACTTTGAGTGTCAAAATAATTTCACAGAAAAGACTGAGTGAAAAATCATAACATAGCAGTGAGGAAAATAGTAAAATCATCCCTCAAGGGGTAAACAAATCGGCACTAGGCTCCAAACATAGCTTACAGCCCAAAACATATCAAATATATATATCAATACTATTAAGCATAGGCTTTAAAATCGATTTCACAACTCAATAGTTGCTTAAATAGGGAATATATTTCCAAAGTTCCAACCCTTGCATTCCAAAACTCGTGAAAGAGCGCAGAGTCCGGAGTTTCATACCCTCAAGACAGGATTTAAAGACATTACTTACCTCAACCTAGCCCGAAATTACTTCGCAATGCGTTTGCCTTTCGAATCAACTTCTGGATGCTCCAAATCTACCAAGTTCAGATTTTTATCATAAAATTATGCTCAAGGAATAAATTCCAATTGAAAAAATATTGAATTTAGCTCAAAATTTCGAATTCGGTCAAAACCTGACCCTCGGACCCGCGTGCCAAAACTCAGAAATTTTTATACCAGAATGTTCTTCGTTCTCTCACGAGTGCGTACATATAAAGAACACCAAAATCGGAGTTCGTTTGACCCCTCAAATCGACCCCTAAAGGTCTCATAATCTCAAGCCCTAAACCCACATTTTTCTACTGATTTCCATGAATTTAATACTGAGATTATGTTCTATAATCATCCATAATTGAGTTTTAATGATCAAAATACTTACCTCTATGAAGAACACTGATTTCTGATGAGTGGTTNAGGGAAATGATGCTATGAAGGTTGGTGTTGAATTGGACTGAAAGTTGGACAAAAAGCGGTGAAAATGTGCATAAAGGCTTCAGTGATTCCGCACCTGCGGATTTTTGGACGCAAGAGCGACGTCGCGCCTGCGAGGAATTGTCGCCCCTGCGAAGATGGCTCAGCCACACAAAAATCGCACCTGTGGTGTTTTTACGCACCTGCGGAACCGCAGGTGCGACCAAATGTCCGCAATTGC
>ML257256.1:64067-74423 GCA_005239495.1 Nicotiana undulata | reverse complement strand
TTGACCCACAAAACCTCTACCGTGTCGTACGCTGCCTTCATAATAAGGACCAGTAGATCTCTCTGGCCTATGTGCCTTCTAACTGAAGAAACCAAGCGAGGTACATATCTAGACAACTCACTGAATCCGACGACGTACTCTAATACTGACACAGTGCTATGACGCAACTCCTCAAACTCGGTGCACCATTCATCTCAGAGTGACTGGAGTGCAACTCCCTCAAAACATCTCTGAAACTTGCATCCATGCAAGGGAAACTGACTTGGATGGGCTACCCAACTCATGTGCCCGCCACCACTGACAACCCACCACTCTGAAGCTGAGACGTGAATAAGGAAATCCTACTCGTCTCCACAATACTCGAAGTACGAAGAATATAGTGACACTCTTTCAGAAACTCTGGCATCATCTGTCGCCAATCCACTGAAAGATAGGAGGGTGGTACTTCATGTACCTCCTAATTTCCAAGGGGTTTCTCCCTTCGATGATGTTGCTCTAACTACGGGCTGAACAAAAACCACATGTTGTGCTGCCATGACAACTGAAACCTGACCCATGTGGTCTTGCTATTCTGGAGTGTAGACGGTGGGAGTCTGAACTCCGTCCCAAACCTGTGAAGCAACTGGTGCACTAGAATCAATCCCACTTGAGTCGATATACCAATCATACTCAAAACCACAACCCCGGTCTCTTGAAGTCCGGAGTAACAATGGGCACCTCCAGTACTTGGTTTTACCCCAACTGGAATTGTTGGCGGCTCTTTAACGGTCGTTCTGGTAGGCATCTTAACTGCAGCGCGTGCTCTTCGTCGGCCTCCGTCTCTAACCCTTATGACCTTTGCTTTGGGGTAACGTCATCAGGAACCGCAATTCGTGTCCTCACCGTTAGTGAGAGAATGGATTAAAAATTTCAAATTTCCGGGTCAATGAACTCGCACGATGAGAAAGAAGGAAGTGAAATCATCCTAATAGTTTCGTAGCCTCTCGAAGATAAGTACAGACATCTCCGTACCGATACGCAAGACTCTACTGAACCCGCTTATGACTCGTAGCACCTATGAACCTAGAGCTCTGATACCAACTTGTCACGACCCAATTTTCCCCTCCGTTTGATACCGTGATGGCACCTAGCCTTAAGGACTAGGTAAGCCTAATATATTACTGAGCATCAAGAATAATGAAATAAAACATAACAGTCTCGATATGGGAATCTTAACAGAGTTTACAATTTCCCAAAACCCGGTAAATACAAGTCATAAGCTCTACAAAATCTAAATACAACTGTCTAGAAATGAATAAGTATAGTTGGAGATAAACTGGAAGGTGACTCCGAAACCTACGAACGCAGCAGCAGGTTCACCTTGAGTCTCCTCATCAACGGTGATCTGTGAAACTACTAACGGTCAATATCTGGATCTGTGCAAACAAATATACACGGAAGAGTAGTATGAGCACACCACAGCGGTGCCCAGTAAGTATCAAGACTAACCTCGGTGAAGTAGTGACGAGGACTAGTCAAGACCCCGCTTGTCTAATAAGAAAAAGGCATAAGTACGAATATAATGACCGAAACTTAATGTCTATCTAAAGATTTTCACTGAAATAAACAGTAAGATAGAATAATACAGAAGAAAACTCAGCAAATATGATCTACGGCACCAAAGTAGAAATACGCAAAGAGAACATAAGAAATATCAAGCCAAAGTCGAAGTCACAACCCAATAAGCATTAACAACCTATCACTATATAAATTTCTTCATATCAGGCTTAAACCAATAAACTCAACAGTGTTGGTAAAAACGTCGAGTGAAAACATTTAAATCGTGAGTTTAGATTTGAAGGTTTTGAAAATATAATCATTTCGGAAATAAGGAAAACTTCTTTGCAACATAGTTTCTCTGAATGTATATTTATAACTTTTTAAAGAGGAATCCTTAAAGCATAGTTCCTTCAAAATACATGGTGTTCATATATACTTTCCCAAATACTGCTTTTCCAAATATTATTTGTCCAAATATACTTTCCCAAGTACTGATTTTCCAAATATCATTTGTTTCAAATAACATTTGTTCAAATATACTTTCCCAAATACTACTTTTCCAAATACCATTTGCCCAAATATACTTTCCCAAGTACTTCTTTTCCAAATATCATTTGTCAAAATATACTTTCCCAGATACTGCCCTTTCAAATAACATTTGTTCAAATGTACTTTCCCAAATACTGCTTTTTCAAATATCACGTTTCTGCAAGACAAATACTTTTAGAAATACATATATATATATATATATATATCTTTCTTTCAATCCAATCTCATCAATGGTAACCTCACCGGAACCCAGTCCGTAACTCGGGATTTGTCATGAAATGCAGTACAGAGGGAAGGCTCCCGGATCTCAGTCCGTAGTCCCAATTTAAATATGCGATGTAGTACAGGGGGAAAGCTCCTGCATCTCAGTCCGTAGTCCCAATTTAAATATGCAATGCAGTACTGAGAAAAACAACCATAATGCGACAGAACAACATACAATGCTACAACAGGTAATAAAACAACAAATAAAATGTAGGGTGCGATGAGCAATCAAATACAAGGAATTAAATAACCAGAATGATAAAACTCACTCATAATAAATAGCCACTGAAAGGAATACCAAGCAAGAGGAAAGTAGCATAGCGAGGAGAAAGCAAGGCAAATATGTCAATGATTCCATGCATCCAAATTCAAAACCAAAAAAAAAACAAATAATCCTAGCAAGGGCATCAGCTATAACCAATCTCACATAGGCAATCAACTTTATCGAATAAACTCAACTCGAACGAGTATTCAATAGGTAGGCAACCCCTAAGTAATATCACCAACATAGAAATTTACCCAATTAATCCTAAGTAGCACTTAAGGGAGAGGGATCACGTAATCACGATATACGCCTCACGGGCATGTTTGACACCAAGGTATATATACTTCAACCCAAAACACGAATTAAATGATAAAAGTAAGAACTAATTCATGAAATATATTAAATTATAGTGGGATAACACTTACCCATTTGATTAGTGTGAAAATCCCCCAAGAAATCGCCCAAAACCGAGCTCTAAAACTCAAAATACATTAAAAATGGCTTAACCCTCGTTTTTGGAATTATATAATCTGCCCAGGTGTTTAAAGCATCGGCATCGCAGACAATCGGATGCGATCTCAAAGAGGAAGGGAAGGGCTGGCCAAAAGCTTCTATGCGATCGCGGAGCTGACACTGCGATCGTGGATAAGGAAAATGTTGCTGGCCAAATTGTGCTATGCGTTCGCGGAAATACGAATGCGAACGCGGAGAATGAGAACTGGGAACTATGCGAACGCAGGTTCACTTGTGCGGTTGCAATGAAGAGGGAGATGTACTTCTGCGATCGCGGATGCCTCAACGCGATCGCATTGAACAAAACTGGGCGACCCCAAATAACTCTATGCGATCGCGGCTTCATCTATGCGATCGCATAGAAGGAATCCAAAAACTAGTATCAGCAGTGGAAAAATGACCCGTAGACTATCTGAAACACGCCTGAGGCCCCCGCGACCCCGTCCAAACACACACACAAGTCATATAAACTAACACGGACTCGCTCGAGGTTTTAAATCACACAAAATAACACCTAAATGACGAATCAAACCAAAAATCAAACTTAGAAATTTTCAAAACTCCAAATGTCAAACTTGCGTCGAAACCTATCAAAACAACCCAGAATAACATGATATTTTGCAGACAAGTTCCAAATGACACAACAGACCTGCAACCACTCTCAAAAATCCATTCCCAGCCCGATATCAAAATTCCACCTATCGGCCGAATTCGCCGAAATTCTAACTTCCGCCAAATTACCTCAATCCGCTCTACGGACCTCCATATCCAATTCCGGGCGCACGCTTAAGTCCAAAATCATCATACGAAGTTGTTGGCGTTAACCAAAACTCATATTCCGGCGCCGTTTACTCAAAAGTCAAATCTCCGGTCAACTTTCGTCACTTAAGCTTCAAAATTTGAAAATTCTCCCCTAATTCGACTCCGGATTATCCGGTAACTGAATCTAACCACGCACACAGGTCGATATACATAATGTGAAGCTGATTATGACCTTATACCACCGAACGGACTTTAAACTCTCAAAACGACCAGTCGGGTCGTTACAATAAGTAATTGAATTTTTATCTAATTATAATGGTTTTATATTGCTGATTCAAAGTATTCCAACCTTTATTTTTATTTTTGAAAAACCAAAAATATTTATTTCTTTTATTTTACGTTTTTAAGAGCAACCCCTTTCATCAATTTGGTTCTCTCAAATAGTGACAAAGACAATACAAATATGTAGCCTAGGTGGTTCCAATCTCTGTGGGACGATATCTTAAACTTTACTATAATTTGACAGAGTACGTGCTGAAAAATCATATACGCCCAGAGCTCGTCAGTTATAACCCACACTCTCTATCGAGAGTTCATCTCCTCAGAAAGTGATTATGTTTGCCTCGAACATCTTCCTAATGGTTGCCGCCAATACCTGGCTGGTAGGGTTACTTGGCACACTCAGTCAACTCAACACCTTCACCAAAGCATCTTTATGATTGTCAGAATTCATCAGCAAATCAATGATCGGTATATGTGTAGGGGTTTTCTTCAACTATTCCTCCACGGAATATTCGTTAGTTGACATCTTCTTCCAAAATTCTTTAGGCTCGACATCTGTTATTTTCCTCTTCTGAATTTGTTCTCTTCTTGAATTTCCTCGATTTACCTCCTCCGAAGCATAACACCTAACTGAGCTGGTCTTTCCGTGAGGAGCTACAGAATCTGTCATCTTCCTCTTCACTTTCTGCTAGTACGCCCATGGAAATGTCTTTTACTCTAGATCCTCCTCGACCTTGACAGCGGCAGTGGATTGTTGTTGGTATGTCTGGACCATCACCAAAGGTTTCAATTGTGCATTGATCAACAGAGTTCTTTGGGTTGGAACCCTTGCAGCCTAGATGTTCCCAATTATGAAGATAGTCCCTTTAAGGTCACAATCTTCATCCACATTGATCATATTAGCTCCTTGGTTCCTATGGTTTAGCAGTGGGTTACGGTTCACATTTGGCGGGGATGGGGTGCATTGAATAGCCCCACTTCTAATCAGTTATTCAATTTCATTTTTTAGGTTGAAGAAATCCTCGATATCATGCCCCGGTACACCCGAATGGTAGGCTTACCAATTTGTGGAATCAAAGGACATAGAAGGCTGCTTAGGAATCCTCATTTCGACTCGATATATTAGTCCAACTCTTCTCATCCTCTCAAACTATTGGTCTAAGGGTTCAACTATCGGGGTGTCATTTCTAGGACCTCTTTCCTCAAAATTTGGGTGAGTTTGGGGTGCATAGGTTGGTCAAATTTGATGGGTGGTGGTTTGAACTAGTGTGTATGATCGTGGTGGTTTAGGATTTATGTGGGTGCGAGGTGGGTTATACTGACGTTGGGTGTTATGGTATGGTTATGTGTTGTATACTTGAGCATAGGTGGGGTGGTGTGGAGAATGGGTTTTCAGAGAGTAAGAGTTCTTTCCGTGGTGAACTAGACTAGTAATGGGAAATGATTGTGAGTGTAGGCTATAATTATGTATTTTTGTGGCTTATTGCACTCTCATTCACTGCACGTTACTTGTTTTGAGCTTTAATTGGTAGTGTTTTGCACTTATTGTGTGTTTATGCCTTGTCAGATTGATTCCGAGTTAAGTAGATGTTGTGGAGCTAATTCAAGCTAATTGGAGCTTTGAAGACTGAGTAAAAGCCCAAGGGATTAAGCCAGGATCGTGCTCGAGGGTCGAGGACCAAGTTTGTACATCAAAAATCAAAGTTTGATCCATACTCTGAGAGAACCCTACTGCCGCGGCATGTGGGTATCCGCGGCTACCCAATTTCTTCTGCTTGTAAATTGTTAAGCTCTCTAAAGATGTCTAGTAATGCCAGCACGGTGCGTCGCCCCATGCAGTGCGCCTGTGTATTTGTTACAGAGTAAATGTCCTATTTCGGCTAGGTAAAGGTGGTTTCCTCTGGCCCAACCCTACTTGGTAAAAATAAATGGAAAACGTTATTTTATGGACTTTTGACATACTTTAGACCTAAGGAAGCTTAGGAAGTTGGAGGAGAAAAAACACAAGGAATTCATTATTCATTTTTCACTCAAGACCCTAGTTAGGATCATTTTATGTTTTCCTATAGTTTAAACATATATGTGATGAATTGCTCCATGTATATGCAGTAGTTCCCTTTAGGGTTTGATGGATTTGGAGTATTGATACTTGTTTGTGGATAATAACTCTAGTTTTATGTATTGAATCAGTTTGGATGATTTAATTGTTGCATCTATATTCACTTGTTCATGTAATCGAGAGAGGCATAACTTGTGATATCTTTGCAGTGTATTGTTGGTTGAGTTCATTAATTCTTCTTAGTTCGAAAGAGTCTAGTTGAATTATTGATTAAACCTAGTTAGGAAAATAATCGAGAGGGGTTCTCTTAAAGGTCAATCCACTACGCATTCTTGCATATCTTCACAGATCTTAAATTGGTTCATCAGGTTGAGACTTAATCAAGAGAGGAGTTTCTACTAAATGTTTGGACTAATAGTCGGGTGAATTCGAAAGACTCACTTAAACATTAGAAGTGACTTATCTAGAGTTAGATCTCAAACAATTATCTTGCACTATCCTATCAAACCTTATTTTCTCCCATTGATAACCTTCTTTGCTTAATATTTGTCTCGAGAGTGATTAGTCAATAGCTTTAGCTTCTTAGTTAAGTTTAGATATTAATAATAGACATCTCAATTGTTGGTCATCTTGGATAGTAGTCAAGCTAGAAACTACAAGCGTGCTATTTAAATCCAGTCCATGTGTATACGATATGATATTATACTATATTCGACTAGCGAGCATGATTAAGTGTATGTTTTGCGCTCGTCAAATTTTGGCGTCGTTGCCTGGGATTGACAATCAATAGTGTTTGAAATAGTTTGTAGTGCTAATTCGGGAATGTTTTTCTTTTTCTTTTATTTTTCCCTTATTAAGGTTGGTGTTCTTTGACGGTGCATAGGTTACAGGTTTAGATTGGTGCATGACTCGAGCCTCCGAGAAATAAGTGAAACCATACGAGCCCGAGTTTGGAAAACATTTGTGACAACTGAGGAAGAAAAGAAATCTCGCCGAAAAGTTAGTTAAGGTTGGAAAATCCTCAACCAAAGAAACTATGGATGGAGTCGATGATGGTAATGTATATTTTGCTACAAGAGAGGCAACCCAACAACGAGAAAAAGTTGTACGGGATGCTGAGGAAGCAGCAATTAGAGATGCACTGATTATCTATGATGAAGAGAGGGGTAAGAAAATTTCTCAAAATCAACCCCTGGATGTAGACCAGTTTAGAAATATAGCTCCCTGGCCTGGGAGACCACTCGGAGATTATGCTAGACTGGTCTACAATCAAGGCTTATCAAGTGTTAGACCACCTCCAATTACATCTAACAATTTCGAGTTGAAGCAAGGGTTGCTTCAAACCCTTCCGAATTGCTATGTCTTCCGAAGGAAGCCAAACGAAAATCCAAACACTCATCTAATGGACTTCGAGGAAATTATAACCACCTTTCAATATAATGGGGTGACACAAGATGCAATGTACTTAAGGGCATTCCCTTTTTGACTAAATGATGATGCAAAGGAATGGATTCGAAGCATGCCTAGTGGCTCGATTAGAACTTGGGAGGTGATGACCCGAAAATTCCTTGATAAATATTTTCCTCTCAGCTAAGACGTGCAAGATTAGAAGAGAATACAATAACTTCGACGAGAAATAGAGTGAAACTATTTTTGTAGCATGGGAGAGGTATAAGGAGATAGTGAGAAAGTGTCAACATAGTGCAATTTAACTCTCGATACAACTCTAGGACTTTTGGGAAGGATTGACACCAGCCTCGCGTAGAACATTGAGAAATGAAGTTGGAAACCCTTTGATGAAGAAAGCTAATCAGTGGCCCTTTAGTGTTAAAAGAAGAAGATCAACTGGTGTTCACCAAGTTGATGCTACTACATCTGTGCAGGTACAACTTGATGTTATGGCCTAAGAAATACCAAAGCTGACCTTCGCTATGATACAATGTGAACCATATGCAGCTTGTGATATATGTTGAAGAGGACACCATACTCATGAGTGTCAAGCCTCAATTAAGGAAGTGAATGATGTGGGAAATTATAATGCAATGGGTCAGAGGCACCCAAGGTTTTCATGGAGTTCACATGGGGGTACTGCGAATGCATGGCAACAAAACAACCCCAGACACCAGTGACAAGCTTGGATTTATGAATCAGTAGAGGCAGCAATATCATCCTCAACAGCCCACTCAGTCTGACATGGAAGATCTAATGAAAGTTTTTATTATCAAAATTGATTATAGAAATGAAGCTCATAGCTCAACTATCAAATAACTAGGCACGAGTTTTCAAACCTGGAAAGAAGGGGTTGGGCAGCTAGCCACTCTATTGTCTTAGAGGATTCCAGGAACTCTCATCGCTAATACTAAAAGTAATCCCAAAGAAATGGTGAATGATGTAACTTTGAGAATTGGGCAAGTGTTGAAAGATCTCACCCAATTCAAAAAGAGGTGAGTCTTGAAAAATAAAATGGGGAGCCGCGGAAAAGTGATGTTGAGGAGAAGAAGAATGGCCAGATGAAAGCCAAGAAGAAGAATAGGGAAGAAATTTCGAGAAAGGAGGACCTTGAGAAGAGCAAGTATATGCCTGCTCTAGCTTTCCCTCAAACGAAAAGTAGAGAAAAGTTAGACAAGCAGTTTGGGAGATTTCTAGATGTGCTAAAAGAGGTTCATGTGAACTTACCATTCACGTAAGTTCTCCCACAGATGCCTGCTTATGCCAAATTCTTGAAAGAGGTCCTTACGAAGAAGAGGAAGATAGAGGAAACCTTAGTGGTGATGCTCACAAAGCATTGCAGTGTGATAGTGCAAAATAAACTCCAACAAAAGTGTTGAGATCCAGGGAGTTTTACTATACCTTGCTCTGTAAGAACTATTAATTTTAATAAATCTATATCTGATTCTGGTGCCTCAATTAATTTAATGCGTCTATATATTTATAGGAAGTTGCAGACAGAGATTGGAGAGATAAGGTCATCACCCACTTGCAGTTGGTAGACCAAATAACTATTATACCCGAGGGGATAGTGGAAAATGTGTTAGTTCGGGCGGATTAGTTCATATTTCCTGTGGATTTTATAGTGGTAAACATGGTGGAAAACAAGGAGGTTCCCCTAATCCTAGGAAGACTATTCTCAGTAACGGGTAGAGCTGTATTATAGGCAGGATACATCGGCAACCCCTTAAAGTTTTTCTCAATATTCACTTTGACACTCTATCTTTAGTTTGTTTCATTTTAACACTCCAGCCATGCCTCTAATGTGTCATTTAAACACAAAAAGCTGACATGGAAAGTCAAGTGTTCCTCACATTTTTCAGGCGCATGAAATTGTCAAAAAAACAAACTCCTCACCCTTTTTTTTTTCTTTTTTCTATCTTCCTATCCTCTATTTTAGAAATCCTTTGAAATATCTTCATAAATCGATATTTGTTGCTCTGTCCCACGTCGAGATTGTAATCGCAGTAGATTTAATTTAACTTGTATTAACGAGAACTGAGAAAGAACCCTAAGAGTGTGAATTTTGTCCAGTTGAAGAACTTTTCTGTAACGAGCTACCATGGGTGAAGAAGTAAATCTTTCTGAGTACGATTCTTGCAGTGATATTAATGATGACAAAGTTTTGTGGGAGGTCGTACTTCCCAGCACCGACGATCTCACGCTGTTGACTTTGCAGCTGATTCCGGCCGAACTTGCTTCTATGTTCAAAATCTCGCCGGAATCCTTTATGTCCATGACTGATGTAAATTACTTCTCCATAGATATGGCACTCACAAGATATGTCTTCAATGAATACTCTAAATTTTAAGCCGTTTAATGAGGAGACGATTGTTACTAAAAAAGACGACACATATCTAACAAATAGCAGAAAAATGGCTCAAAACTTGATAGAAAATAGCTGAAAATGGCAGAAATAATTGTTTTTGGGGATTGACCAGAAATGAGTGCAGATATAAAAGCTTTGACAGATCTCAAGTCTCAGATATAAAGCTTTGACAGACCTCCGACAAAGCTTTGACAGACCATCGGCAATTTCTAGATGTGCTTTTTCATATTAGATCTGGGGTAAACAATGAAGGAGGTGGAGAGTTTTGCGAAGACAAAGTGTGTGTCTGTGTGTGGGTGGGGGGGG